>CAJVPJ010000066.1:0-49738 GCA_910592205.1 Paraglomus occultum
GTAAAGCGTTAATCACACAGAACCCATTAATGAAGCGATACTGAGTAGAACCCTCAGGATAGCCTATCGCGTTCACAGCTTCAACCTCATTTTTGAAATCTACTAAGTATAAGTATGAAAACATAAGACCAAATGATATGTCCGTGATATGTGAAGAGAATAATTTGCACAAAAGTACACCATGCCCCACGACACCAGCCACAAATACTTTGATCATAACATTGTTATATGGCAAAATTTAATATTAATAATAATTGATGTCTTCTCTAATGATGGGTATTCAGTCTGGTAATCTCTAGCTTTTGGTATATTAATATGTCGCATGCATTGTAGTCAGCTGGAATTAATTTTACTTCAGTGGTAAAAGATTGCTATTAATATTAACACATCCTGCTTCACCGCATTTTTTGTAAGACTGTAGGTTGTTTCTTTTTTTTATAAATCCATGCAACCATTCTGTGAATCGCGAACAGCGTTTTCGATCCAAAGACCCATTGCGTCTCCAAGAAGCCCAGCAAGTTTTTTGTTAATAAAAGAAGTATTGTTTAATTTTTTCTGACGTGTCTTTTGGGGTGCTCCAGTTAATGCTACTCCGGAATTTTTGGACAGAAGAATTAATAAATTGAGCACTTGACAACTCCACATTCAGAATTAGATAAAAGACTTTGTTAAGGCTTGACTATATATAATTAAAAGCGTATACCTTTATACAATAATGGTTCGTTTATCTATTATCCTTTTTTTAATTTACCTGTTACTTCAACATCTTTCGCGAGGGCATTTTAAATATGACAGTATCGAGGGATTTACATTAACTTCGTTATTAGTTATATCCAAATAATTATTATCAAAAATTTCCGCGCAGCAAAACAGCTTCGCTATAGTAAAAGTGTTTCTGTGGATATGGAGGCCAAAAATAGCCAGTATTACTATAGAACTATAGTTCAGTTATAGACAAAGCCTTAGCCTCTTTAGCTCACATGATCAAATAGGGTTGTATGTATATGATTTTTGCCATTAAAAATTTACGGGCACGTGATTATTTATATATGTAAGATTTGAGTTAAAAATAAATTTAGTATAAATTAAAATTTGTTTCTATAATTTCACCCACTGCAGTCATGTGTCCGTAAATTTTTTGATGGTGATCCTGGAGCAGTTGGGTTATATGTTCAACAGCAAAGTTACGTCATGAAAAAATTTTTTAATAAGGAAACTTCTACAACATTCTACTGATCTACAAAAAATTGATTCACGCGCAAGATCTTGTACTTGATGGAACTTGATGGAATTTGTTTGTGTACCAACCAATCAGCTCTAATTTTATAAAAATTTTCGACCCGACCCGTTGTGAACAGAAAAAATTTCAAATCCGATCTCTCATTAGCATCTCCTCCAAAAAATAACGACAGCTATGAACCGTTTGGCGCGATACGTTACTAAATCACAACTTCCACGGTTTTCCGCTTCACTTTCTGGTATACCAAGGCAGACCTCTGCCCCCTTCTTGGCGCGTGGATATGCTTCACATAAGGAAATCAAGTTTGGAGTCGAGGGACGTGCTTCTTTGCTTAAAGGAATTGATGTTCTTGCAAAGGCGGTTGCCGTCACGTTAGGACCGAAAGGTCGTAACGTATTAATAGAACAAGCATATGGTAGCCCGAAAATAACAAAGGACGGAGTAACCGTGGCGAAAAGTGTAACTCTCAAAGACAAGTTCGAGAATTTGGGTGCAAGGTAAATAATCATGGGCGTTTTCTGGGAATCTAGGAGCAAACAATGTTTCAGGGCTTTATTGTTTTAATTATTTATCTGATATTAATCTATCTTACGATGCAAGTAAAATAATAAAAGCTTGAATTTGGTTTTAATTCAAACGCATTTGCATCGTTTTTATTCTTAGCACAGTATTTCTATGGCTCATGTCTTGTTTGCGCAGAATTGCCATTTACTAACGGCAAGCGATTTTTATTTAACAGACTTGTCCAGGATGTTGCAAATAAGACGAATGAAATTGCAGGGGATGGTACCACGACAGCCACAGTTCTAACCCGCGCAATTTTTGTAGAAGGCGTAAAAAACGTTGCAGCAGGCTGTAATCCAATGGATCTTCGTCGCGGCGTACAACTGGCTGTTGATGCCATTGTGCAATTTCTGCGAGAGAATAGTCGTGTAATTACCACGAGCGAGGAAATTGCTCAGGTAATGAATTCTACTTTGGTGTAGTATACTATTGTGTAATCAGGACTGTCATCATTGTTTGATATCTGATCGGGACTGGCTGCATTTATTTCGTTCTAGGTCGCTACTATCTCTGCAAACGGTGATACGCATGTAGGACAGCTTATTGCCAATGCAATGGAAAAGGTCGGAAAGGAAGGTGTTATTACAGTGAAAGAAGGCAAAACAATTGAGGATGAATTGGAGATCACAGAGGGCATGCGGTTCGACCGCGGTTACATCTCACCATATTTTATGACGGACACGAAAACGCAGAAGGTTGAATTTGAGAAACCTTTGATTCTTTTGTCCGAGAAAAAGATTTCTGTATTGCAAGATATCCTTCCAGCATTAGAAGCATCTGCTCAACAGCGTAGACCACTTCTGATTATAGCGGAAGATGTCGATGGAGAAGCGTTGGCGGCCTGCATTCTCAATAAATTGAGAGGAAATATTCAGGTTGCGGCTGTCAAAGCGCCTGGATTCGGTGATAACCGTAAGAACGTTCTCGGTGATTTGGCTATTCTCACTGGTGGTACAGTGTTCTCTGATGATTTGGATATAAAACTTGAACGTGCAACTCCCGACCTATACGGGACAACTGGATCGGCTACAATAACAAAAGAAGATACGATTTTACTCAATGGGGAAGGTTCCAAAGATATGATAAATCAACGCTGCGAACAGATTCGTGCAGCTATTAGCGATCAATCGGTTTCTGAATACGAAAAAGAGAAACTCCAAGAGCGTCTTGCTAAGCTTAGCGGAGGAGTAGCGGTAATTCGCGTAGGTGGTGCTTCAGAGGTAGAAGTGGGTGAGAAAAAGGACAGGTTTACTGATGCGTTGAATGCTACACGAGCTGCAGTCGAAGAGGGAATTGTACCTGGTGGTGGGGTGGCACTACTCAAGTCTACTCGATGCCTAGACAAGTTGAAGCCGGCTAACTTTGATCAACAGTTGGGGGTAAACATTATTAGATCAGCATTAGTAAAACCAGCAAAGACAATCGTTGATAATGCTGGTGAAGAGGGAGCTGTGGTTGTTGGTAAGTTGCTTGAAGAACACGGTGATGACTTTAATTATGGATATGATGCTGCGACAGGAGAGTACGGAGATTTGATTGCACGTGGGATTGTGGACCCGCTCAAAGTTGTGCGGACTGCGCTTGTGGATTCATCAGGCGTCGCCAGTTTATTGACGACAACAGAATGCATGATCACTGAATCACCCGGTGAGTAAATTGCCGATTATTGGGACAACAATTAAGTGTAGTTGTCATATTTACACTTGTCTTTATTTGTAGAGGAAAACAAAGGTGCCGGAATGGGAGGCGGCATGGGAGGAGGCATGGGAGGCATGGGAGGCATGGGGATGATGTAAAAACTTTGAACGCTATTAATGCAGAATAAACGTTGTAGAGAACATTTTTTCATTTAATAGTTAGAACGACTAATAAAAGACGTCATTACATTTCGCTTGTTATTAAAGTTAATCTGGTTACCGTCTTTCACTCTACGGTTTAAGGTGTTGCCTAGTAAATACTTGATTGTCAGTATGTTAACAACGTGGTGTCTATCTGGTAATCGAACCATTCAACTGATTATATGAAAACAACAGCGCCTGCTAAAAGCGGATGCTAGTATCATGAAAATGCCTAATTATAATACGTGTAACAATTGCGTTTCGTAATAAATGAGCGAAAGTGTTAAAGAAGTAAATCAATCGACATGTCTCTTTAATTTTAGCAATATCATTAGCGGGGTAGAAAAGCCTCATACGTTTTTCTGATTATATATACTTAGAGCTGTCTATTCACGCGAATTTGTACTATGGACGCGTCACTTAATGTACTGTTGCTATTACAATGGCCGCAGTAGAAATAGTTAGCGGCACAATATACAGTAGTCTACACTAGTGCGTTTATCAGCAAATTTTAAAAGTTCAAAACCCAACCTCTTTGAGCTGTTAATTGAATTTGTTGTTCCAACACTTCTTGCGAGTGAACTTTTCCCCCACACCACTCTAACTAAATATGGCATATTTTTTTGAATAAGAACTCGGAAAGGATCCAATCATATTCACCCCGCACCAAACACGTAATAACAAGTATTATATCGACATTATCTAATAAATATTATATTTTTACATTTTTTCCGGTGGGCTTGCGAACCAAATCCTTGTCATTTAGAATATAATGCTTTTTAGAATTAAAGGTCTTAAATTTGCTTTGTTTGTCTTGGCATGCGGATAATTTTACCACGTGGCGTTTTTGAAATGTTCTCAGGGGTCAAAGTCATCGATACGAACCCAAATATGGAAATAAGTGGAACCGAGAACCGTGTTGTTTTAACCGTTTTAGCAATTATTAAACCCTGCTCACGTCCAATCGCCAACCAATAATCTTATTAATCTAAGGGGCCGAGTTAGTTACGCTTTATGTTGTCCAGTTATCAGAATCTTCGATTCGTGCCGAACTCTATACCTGCTCTTAAAACTTGCACTGTGTGTTGAAACAATGGAAAGATTTACGGGACCGCGTGGCTATGCTCGAGACGATTACCTTTTTGTCTTGCTGCATGAAACATTCCAAATGTAACCTTGGTCTATGTTTAGCTTTTCATAGTTAGAATTCTTTGCTGTCATTGATCACATTAACCGATTGAGGAAACCACTTTTTCATTGCTAATATAAGCATTCCGAATTAGGTAACCTCATATCTGTTTTGTAAACAAACAAACATACATCCTGTTTATACAACCTCTCCAATCTGTCGTTCTTTTTCCTGTCTAATAGTCCAACCATACCCGATATAAATAAAGAATTTATTCTTTACCGCCCACAACTAACTGTCAGGGAAAAGGTGTGTCTAACTACGGAAGCTTAAAGACTATTTATCCATAACGGACTATATTGCGATTTAGACGTTACGGCATACCCTATATCCATAAGCGAGAGAATAGATAACTCGGCTATATTTCCGTAGTGAAGACCACTTAAACATGACAAGACTACAAGACGATAACTCTCCGGTTCCGCTAAACATGATAGCAACTAAGACAATATCAACTAATGACATGAAAAACAACAATAATGAGACCATAATGACTACGACTACGACTACTACGACTACCACAATTACAACAACCACAACGATGATATCAAAGAACAATGGAAACCCTAATTGGGGTATCGACATTACTAATGTAAAATTCCCTTTACCGAACGCGGCTACATCTATTGCATATAAGAAAAACTTCTATGATGGAATTAACACTAAAAATGACGAGAATAATACTACTTCTACAAATACAACTTACGAAAATAGAATAGAACTTAGTGATAATAACAGTCCAGTTATAAAAACTGAACAACTCAATAATAACCGTTTGCATCCAATAGATTCAACACCATCAGTCAAATTCAAAATAGATGATAGACTTTCACCCACCGACGTTCTACCTAAAACTCATTTGTCAATCAGTAGAGATGAAAATATCTCCAACATAACAAACATTAAGCGCACCGGATCGATGCCTTCTTTTTCTGCCACCAAAGGATTGGGCAACGGCACTAAGCCTACTGCCCTATCCGCATCGAATCAATCCAGACATAAAAGAAGACATACTATGGTTTCAAATCTAACTGAGACGCCAATACAGTATTTAGAAAGAATGCGTTATACATTGTCAAAACTGGAACTGATTACATTGTTAGCGAAAAGGTAATCCATTACATTAAAATGCGTCAATTTAACATTTCGGTCTGATGATTCTTATCACATCCTCTCATTGTTACCAGTAAGGATGTCTTTCACGAAGCAGTTTTGAGAACGTATATGGATTTATTTGATTTTCGGGGGGATCCGATTGACCTTGCATTGAGGTAAATTTTGAATACTGCTAATCTATGACTACACATAAATAGATATTCATCCAGACCTGTCTCGTTCTGACTTATAGGAAATTCCTCATGGATTGTTGCCTTCCTAAGGAAACTCAACAAATCGATCGGATGATGGAAGCGTTTGCCAAACAATACCATGAATGTAATCCGGCCCTGTTTCCTTCTCAAGGTAAGTTCGATCATAGTACATGCCTGTATCTACCAATCGTCGACTTTTACTTATTATTCTCCTAACGTACAACTTTCTCGACAGATACTGCATATCTTCTTGCATTTTCTCTGCTCATGTTGCATACGGATGCGTTTAATGAAAGCGTAAAAAGAAAAATGACAAAAGAAGAATTCAAGAAAAATGCAAGGATCGATGGAGTTGCTTCCGAAATATTAGATATTTTATATGATAATATTACATTTGCACAGTTTATTTATGCCGATGACGATACTGATGTAGATGGAACGCAAATGTTCGCTACACCGTCCGATCTGATACAGTCAAAAGCTAAGAGAGTAGAAAGATCAAAAAACAATCCTTATTATGTCATTCAAAATGTAAATGTTTATATGCTTCGAAGTTTTACAACTGTAATCTTGGCATCCATGTGCTGAACGTACTTGTATTATTAATTATTTATGTATATAGAAAGTGCCGACAGAATTCACTCCTTGCATCAAAGACACCGTCCCCAAAGAAAACCCGTATTCATATAAAGGGACACTGCCGGACCTAGACATTGATTACCTTCGCAAAGGGTTTACATCAGCTCGCACGATTAGAATTACAGGTATTCCTGCTCGTCAAGAAACATTCAATCCAACCGCTTCTGTAATACGCCCTCTTCAAGGTGAAGCCGGAACATTCCTGTTGAATATAACCAAAGCCGGGAGGCTATTCAGAAAAATCGACTTGGTTGAGGGTGGAAAGCAGGCAACGGGGTTCGGCAGAAGGTGGAAACAGTTTGGTATTATTTTAAGCGGAAGCCAACTAATGTTTTTCAAAGACGTTGCCCGCTT
Organism: Paraglomus occultum; assembly: GCA_910592205.1. Classification (NCBI taxonomy): domain Eukaryota; kingdom Fungi; phylum Glomeromycota; class Glomeromycetes; order Paraglomerales; family Paraglomeraceae; genus Paraglomus; species Paraglomus occultum. The sequence goes on from CAJVPJ010000066.1 coordinate 7,135, forward strand.
TGATTCCAAAATGGCTGATTTTAGGGATACTGAGGTAAGACACTAGGAATCAAAGAGAAGCAATTTGCAAGTTTCTATCGGGCTCTTTCGTGTTGGCTTAACGTTAAAACTTTACTATATTCAGAGTTCCGCTAAATGTCCAGTTCTGAAACCAGACGTCATATTAATGACAGCGGACTCTGTCGCGCTATATGATAATAGCTATACCAAACGCTCAAACGCCTTCCGTCTCGTGTGTTCCAATGGCTATCAATATCTTTTCCAGGCAGAATCAGAACAAGAGATGAATGACTGGATTACCAAGATTAACTACGCCGCAACTTTCAAGACGGCTGGCATCAAAATGAGACATTTACGCAACAGTAATCGGGAGAAAGGGAGACAGAGAAGATGGGAAAGGAAGAATAATATACAGCCATTCTTCGATTATCAAAATGGAAGCCATTTTGAACATGGACCTTCTGATACAATGAGTGACACTTTCGGCAGAAGCGAGGTGTTGAAGGTATTGCGATCGGACAATATGCTCTTTTAATTTCTGTGCTCTTGTCGATTTTCATAACACATCTGTCCTTCTTATCTAGTCCAAGATGGAAGATCTCAAAGGCAAGATAACTACGCACACCTCCCAACTTCATCAAGATATTCGATCTATAAACAATCTTGCAATCATGATCCCTTATAAAGTCGCTACTCGTGATTGTATAACCCAGACGACTATCACTGTTAGCAAACGCATCAGGACGACTTTTCTAGAACTTAGCAAGCTTCTCTGTTACCATGAAATACTCGAAAAAGACCTCCACGCTACTATGAAAGAAGATGCTGACTGTTGGGTTAGAAGCAAGAAACTCATCAGAAGATCGACTCAAAATATGAAGTCGGAATCTTGTCAGGGTACCAAGTCTGAGCTATTCAAATATAACACTATCAGAGATTCATATCCGCGCTCAGCGAGTTCAAGTAGTTTGCCATTTCTGGACCTTCAATCGTCTAAAAGTACTGAATCTCATCACACAAGTTCATCCGATGAGACTACACCCGAAATGTATAATCACGCGCGCAACAGCTCGCCAACATTGTCCACAAAATTCAAAGATGAAATTTTGAGTTTTGCTGATGTAACATTTGAGGAAGTCCATGATAGAGACAAAGAAGAATCTAGTGGAGAGTGTGGTGAAGGATCCATCGAAGAATTTCTCAGCGCCGAGGAAAGTTAACTTCAACACTGACTTGGGCACGCAATAATGATCCAATTTTTTAGGGATGAATTAGCAGGACGAAAATCGGAATTAAGCGTTTCGAAGTGATAAAAAATTTACGAAAGAAATTCTAGTTCTTTTAAATTAATTTTTTTCTCATAAACTGTTTCGGATCAAGCTGTATATTAAGTAAATAACTGTTTATTTGATACTTCGCCATCAATTTGTACTACAAAAAAGCAAACATCTTTGTTTGAGAAAAAGTCAAAACGCTGAGCGAAATGTTAAGGCGCTCGCAAACAATGAGCTTTCAAATATGAAATCATAGTGGTACTTTGTACTCGCGCTACAATCAATAAAGACCTGCAACACATCAGATGAATAAAAGGCTCTATTTGATGATACTTGTTACTGGGGAGCACTCGGCTTGGGTTAATCGATACTTTTTGGTAAGAATTTTGTGACATCATCAGCGGATTATCAAAGCAATGTAGCGCAGATCAATATTCATTCACTCCCGCTTTTGGAATGCACGGGGCAGGAGGTTAAAACTGATCGAAAAATCAAAATCCGAGACTTGACAACGGCAAGATGTCAGGTAAAAATAATTTAGCAAAAAAGCGTAGATTCACAAACGCTTCCTTCCTGTTACGTATTAATACTAATATGGTATCAATCATCAGCTCAACCACCTACACTTACACCTACACCTACGCCTACACAACCATGTAAGGAGCCGCGTACCCAAACCTCACGTTATTTTTATCCGCGAATCACTATAAACTCCTTCCAGACGATAATCGAACCGGAGAAAATGACTCCCCAAGAAAGAAAGGCTCTGTTTGTTACACACACTAAAGAACTCAATTCGCTTAATGTTTCTATTCGGGCGCTTCAATTTTGGGCCGAGCATGCTCACGAGAAGTCTAACGGCATCTTCTTGGCATCTAAAACTTTCCTATCGGTTCCAAGTCCACCAATGTCGTGTGGTGAATTACAAGATATAGCCTTTTGGAATGCAAATTGCCAGATGCGAACAATTGATACGGGTCGATATATGTCATTTCGATTTCCAGATACAATTTACGTTACTATAATCCCACAGTTGGATGACTCGTCAAATGTATTGTCAAAAGTAATGCAACATACAGTAACGATGACAACTATTTTGAGTAATCGTTACGAAAAGGAAAGCATATTTTCGATCATTGCAGTTAATTTGCCCATGAAATTGATGAGAGTGGTAATTGATCGAGCTACTTTGAAGTATCAGGTCATGTTACCAGACGCTTATCCTTGTAAACCAGATAAAGAAGTGCATATAATTCCCGAGGCTGACCTGACTGACCTGAAGAGAGAACGAAGGAAGATCATTAAAGAGTTGAGCGACGATGACGTTGAGCGAGAGAAGATAAAATGGATGTATCGCGATTTTCGCGACAGATTGCACGAAATCCGAAGTGGGTTTGATCTACCGTTTGTCATCTGCTTCTCAATTGTGGATGCACAGTCAACAATCATCTGGTTTCGGCAACGAGAACAACCTGAATTGCTACAATATCTTCCTGGATTGTCTACGGGTAAATTAGAGAATGCACGGACGGTCTTTTGGCCGCGTTTTGATCATCCACCGGCTGTTAGGCTTCCATTAATATATTGCAATAGTAACGGTTGTCACAAAAACCGAGGAGAATGTGACGATATTGATGTTATGATTACTTTTGTTGATTATCAATATCGAGGACAGTCCGAACATGAAAAAGAAACTGCGGATCTAATGATATGCTCGCGATGTAAGAAAGCACAATACTGCAGTGCTGAATGTCAGAGAGCCGATTACAAAAGACATAAGATTGTTTGTATTCGGTCTAACTAGATTCGATATGCGATCAGGACGTATGTACAGTAAGAGTAAATACGGGGCCAAACGACTGAATGCCACCATTTCACTCACCATCAACGAAGTCAATAAACCGTAACCATTTTAATTAACCATGCAATATTTACCTTACCTCGAGATATTTAAAAAAAAATAAGCAGAATTGCTAATTGAAAGGTACATATGATAAGTACGAAAAAGAGGACTACTATTCGAACAACGTCTGCACTTTCTTCCCCTGTAGAATGGTGTCATTGTTTAATTATCCTGCTGCAACTATATAGTATTGTGTCAAAGTTTGAAGCCAGATGCATAGACAACTTTATATCTTTATTATAGAAGAGTGAAAATTATTATTACAGTTATTATAATACAGGATAATTAAATGCTCCGGATATCCAAACCCATCTAAAATGCACTATATCTTTCGCGGTTAGTCACTGGTATGTCCAAAAGTTACTTTTTCAGGTATCATGGTTTGTTATGGCATTGCCAGGGTGAGGTTTGAAATGCTGCAACAGTCTCCCAGACTGTTAGAGTTACTCAATTTCATAATAGAAATGGCATATTTTAAAGATAATGTTACCATATCGTCTGTAAAAATTCAACTTACGGATAAACGTGTCTATCAATTACTGTTGCAGTTATTAATAAGAAACAAGATGCGGTTTGCTTATAAGCGCTGAAATTTCATCAGCCAGTGTGGTGGTCAATTGTTTCTCGGTAACTTTTTACCATAATTTTCTATCATTAAATTTTTCTCTTTTGAGGCCATTCTTTTAATATCCTCAGATAATTGCCATCACTGGTGCTATTTGGGGACAGAGCCTGAATACCCTTGCTGGCTTATTGAGAGATGTCCCTAAACTTTTCTTTCTTACAATATACTTTGTATGATTTATATAATATTGTGATTAAATTTTTATATAATTTACTCACTAATACTCATATTAATATGGAATAATCAAATCGTCATTGCCAATAATAAGTATAATAAAAGAGTCAAAATCAGTAAACGTCATACGGAATTGGATAATGAATAAGAAATCAGAAGAAATCCAGTGTGGCGTAACGCTAACGCCCAAACCCCGCCGACGACGTAATCCTAATGCTAACCAATTCAAAATGTTATATAATCCGCTACTCGTTACTCTCTCACGAATTTAATCAAAATGCGTGATAGACAAGAATACAAGGTAATTGAAAGTCGTTCTACTCCAACAGAAACGTATTAAACGATTGTGAATTTTAATAGGATCGCGTACATGCTGGCAATGTTTTAGCAGACGCGGTTGCACAGAAATATAATAACGAGAACAATGACATTATCGTTCTTGCGCTTCCAAGGTAATCTACATAATAGCGACAGAAGCGGTATTCACAGAGTTGATATCATTTTCCAAATATACGCAGAGGTGGTGTTCCTGTGGCTTATCAAATATCTCAGAGGATCAAGGCACCTTTGGATGTATTCCTCGTACGAAAAATAGGCGTCGAAGGGTAAGGCGCGAGATTTCGACGATCGCATTGTTTAAAATATCGTATGCTGTATCTAAACACTCGCTCGAAACATAGACATGAGGAACTGGCTATGGGTGCTATTTCGGAGACTGCCACGGTATTCAACAAGGAAATCATTGGCCGAATCTCTGAAGAATCAATTCGCAGAGTTATAGCAAAGGAGGCAGGTTTTGTCGTTGAAAGAATGGTTTATTAATGACAGTACGACTTAATTATACGTGTATACTACAATTAGAAACAAGAGCTTCAACGCAGGAATTTGATGTATCGAAAAGGAAAGCCTGCTGTTAATGTTGGTGGGAAAACTGTAATACTTGTCGATGGTAACGAACGCATCTTGTTTGCAGTAATTGTTCGCTCTTTCATACGGTTCTATAAAGCTGCGTTTTTTAGATGGAATTGCAACAGGGGCAACTATGAGGGTCGCATACAAATCTCTTCAAACACAGTAAGCTGTACTAAAGTTGTATTTACGAAAATCTCTCAATGAAGTGTATGCATTTATGTTTTTTAAATCAAGGAAACCAAAAAAGATCGTTATTGCAGTGCCAGTTGGTGCACCAGATACAATCAATGAGATGAAGAATGATGTAGATGATGTAATCTGTCCGTTGCAACCGGCTTTTTTGATGGGTATCGGTATGTGGTATATGAACTTTAATCAGGTAAGCGACTAATTAATAGCAATGATTAAGAAACACAATAGGTCTTGCTAAAAATCGACACGTGATCTCGCAGACCGAGGATGACGAAGTGCTCGAGTATTTAGCAAAGGCCGAATTACAATTTCCTGTTCCAACTGTGTTCCCCCACGAGTCCGAAAAGCTCCAGGAGAAGAACGTTATTGAGGTTGAAGCGAGCAAGGGATTATGAAGCATCGCGGTATAATACAGCCTATAAGAGATTAATCGATATTATGCCTAGACGTATTGATAGTCCTGCATTATAACTCGTTTTATAAGTCTTCTACGAACGGTGCAGATAATACAGTAATAATGAACTGTTACTATCAAAAAGAAAATGACAAATTTGTCGCGCACACATGACAATATTTCGAATTTGAGATAGACGTATTGATATTAACCGCGCTTACTCTTTTAACATATATTCAATTCGCCAGTCATCCCATATGATGTTCGCGCTTCCTATATCAAAATGTCTTTGAAATGCTACTATCCTCTTACATAATGGTGACAAACGTAAATGGATATGAAAAGAGCTTAATAAATGAAGTTAGTTGGCGATTGCATAATAATAAATATAAAGGGTTTTACTAATACTACTTAAGCGCCGACAATAACAAATTTTCGCCAGCATTAGTTTGAAATTATTCTTTTTTGGTAGTTTTTGTAGGTGAAATGTCCTTAATATAATAATAATAATATTATTATTATTATTATTATTATTATGCGCCACGCGACGATGAAAATTGTAACATGGCTTGTTGTACAAGTCACATGAAATCACGGAGGGTGTGCTTGGGAATAAGCCATGGCGTGCATATGTGCCTTTTTTTTCCTTCTTTTGTTTTGCCATTATTTCCTTTTTTCTTTTATTTTTCTTTTATTTTTCTTTTATTTTTCTTTTTTTCCTTTTCTTTTATTTTTCTTTTATTTTTCCCGACGCGCGCAAAAAAAATTTCGTTTGAGCCGAGTAAACCATACTACCATAAAAAGATTCTTGGAACGTAAAAAAGTAAGTCAATCTTTGCAACATGCTGGCTTCATAAAGCTTCAGTCACGTATGTCCCTACTTATACTGGCGTCTGGCCACTGCGTCCTGCGTCAGATGTTTGGTGCTTTCCTGTAGGATGTCCTTGTACATACGTGTTCATTGCCGCTCCCTACATGCTAGTATCCAGGATGTATTGTGTATACCTACTAACGTATGGCCATCACGTCCTGCGTTAGATGTTTGGAAACACCCTGTAGGAATGTCCTTGAGCATACGTGTTCATTGCCTCCCCCCTAGATGCTGTTTCCAGTATACCGTGACTTTTGCAATGCATCTTTTAGCAATTTGTTGTGTGATGATACTTATTCTTTCAGTTACTCATTAATATTAATGATTTTACTATTTTACTTATTACTGTGTATGTGGAGATTGAGATGTTTGAATCAATTATAAATGAATATCTTGAAAGTGAAGCTTGCAAGAATTGGTCAATTATTGCCATTCTAGAATATATCAAATCAAAATCTCGAATAACTGCTGATATGATCGAGGTCGTGAAAGAAGAAATATATTCGGCTTTACAAATCTTTAGAGACACTCACAATGTTCATGTTCATGTGAATGCAAAAAACAAAGCAAGAAGAATTTTAGCAAGCTTTGAAAAGTCATTTGCTTCAGTTGATGTAAAGCTTTTCATTCATGAATTAGAATTACATAATGAAAGAAGGGAATTTCATCTTACAGTATGTCGGAATGTGACATCGTCAAACACCTTACAGGCATTAGAGGTAAGATTTAATGTAATTAAAAAAAACACCATTATAATTACAATAGTTTTAATGAAAATCTTATAGCAACATAGATCAACCAGAAAAGCAATTGAAGAAGTATGTAATACAAATGTAGATACAGCTATTTCCTCTGTTGATGATGAATCTTACCAGTACCAGGTTATTGAAGAAGAAAACAGGTTACAAGAGGTGCCAAAAATGTCCAATATTATATTAACATGTCTAAACAGTAATAGTTAGCAACTTTTACAAACTCCATTTTCCTCATCCAAATGTTGACAATATCATTAATATTGCATTGATATTATTCCATCATTATTCAGAACATTCACAAGCGGTCATTTACTGAATATGAAACCAACAATCTGCATCCCTTTTATGATGAGTCAGAATTCAATATTAATATAATTTTAACAATGGAAAAATATTGTAAAAAGCAAACAACTTCAAAGTTTGAGTAAGATTTTTTATGCAAATCCTAGATCAACAATTACATGTTATGTGCTTTCAATAATTTTTGATTTGTCACTCCTTTGCAGTTTAGCACATAACTATATTCTTGATCTTACACCCAAGTCAAAAATAGAGAGATATTTCGAGCCAGAAATATGGGCAAAGCTTATAGCTGACCGGCCTGCTACAGCGAAACCTGAATATTATAAGGAAATTGAATTCATTTGTGATCATCTATTTGGTCCCCCTAGTAAAAAGGTAATCATTTTAATTTGCACATTTGTTACAGATATTTACGTCCTTATACTTATAATCTGTAGAAACCATGGACACTTAATCAATATCTGTGCATTTGTTACAATATTCACATTCTTGTAATTTTGTAGAAACGATGGAAACTTAATAAATATCGTGAGAGATGGGCAAGTTTAAGAAATTTAGAAATACCAGACTATGATGATGATGCTCCTTATGAAAGAGGAGATTGGGAAAGGATTTTATATTGGGCAGAACGTGCTGTTGGATCATTGTAAGTCTTTTGCTTTGTGTTTAGGTTATGGCAAACCATCTCTTTACTATTACTTAGTATTTTAGTCTTAATGCTTTTGAATCCGAGCATAACCCTATACAGCAAAATGATTGCGGGGAGAGAGAATGGTTCGGAGGTTATATAGTTCCTATATTTGAAGGCGCCTTGACATTAAACTCTATTTGTCGTGTTCCTTGGTAAGTCATACATTGATTCACTTCCCAATTTTAAATTCAGTATCTGAATTTTCATGGATTTTTTTAGGGGAGAGGTTACAGTAATTGCAACCATTCGAAGAAAAAATCATGACAAAAATGCGTTAGAACATCAGGTTGAACGGGGCCATCTAGCTGACTTTGTGTGTAAGATCAACCAACAAGAAGTTGTCTGTGGTTTGGCTTGTGGGGGACCTCATAAATACGACCATACAAAGTGGGAATCTGATGAATATCACCTTCCAAGGATGCTTAAAGATACATTGGATGACATGCTGGAAAATTGCCGAAGTAGAAATAGACGCGCATCAAATCTTTATACTATTGGAATTCAGGTGAGATTTTCACCCTTCTTGATGACTAGATAATCTTGCGCTAATGTATATATTTTTTCTTGAATCAGCAATATATGACGGAGATACGAATATATATGATGGAAAAACGTGACGTATATCGATTCCACCTCTTAAAATCGTTCAATCTACCCCTCTCTCATGCGTTATTTAGCAACTTACGTTTTGCTCTTTCATGGGCATGGAATATTAAGGTTTGATTTAACTTGTTTAATTACTCGTCACGTTGTCATAGATTAAAAGTACTTCTTCCAGGGTCTTGTCGAACGGCTATCGTTTGAATTAGAAGACGGAATGATTGTTTCCTCCAGAACTCCTGAACGCGATCCGCCCGACGAAATGAAGACTAATACAACGCCGGAGAGATCGAAAAAGAAGAAAGTTTGAATGCTTTATATTGCAATCTTTGTCTCTTGAGTGTAAAATTTTGTAACAAATATTTGAATGTTAACGGATATGTGTATGTTTTGTTGTGTGAACTTCAAATGACTACGTTTTGGTTGTACTGTTCCATTCCGATTAATCACGATACCGCATGGTGTTAGCAATTACTTGTTTAGCTGGCTTAGACATAATACTTGTTTATAAACAAAAATGAAACCATTCATGCGATGAGATGTTTATTCCCCTTATCAATCAATAAATCATACTTAACATTGTGTGTCAATTTTTGCACCACACACTAACAACAGCTACGCTTAACATGCACGTAATAGTAATAGTTATTTGAGCGTTGGCGAAAATCGATTTCGCGTTTTCGAAAAGTTGAATAGTCAAATTTAAAATAATACTTAATATTCCATCAATCCTTTGCACACACATGGACAACAGTTACCTTTAACATGCATGTAAATTTTATAACACAAAATTCTTGGTTGCTGATTTAGGCTTTCTAGCAATGAAGATTGATGATAATTGATTTCGCGTTTTCGAGATCATTATAGTTAATAGTGGGATAATTACAGTCTATATAGATTATAATCCCATTTAGTCCGAACTATAACCATCCTAAGACGATGAGTTTGCATCGTCATTTGCCGAGGAAGTCTGCTGAGGTGTTAGATGTAAAAGTCAGCCGCATACGAAGTGACTATGAGTTTGCATTTGTGTCGTCATTCGAGTGACGACAAGTTTTTGATTGCATCGTCATTGCAGAGGCCAGTAAAGACAAAAGACAAGTTTATTGTCCAAGTGATGACGAGTTTGTGATTGCGTCGTCATTGCAAGAGATTTTTCTGTAATATTTAAATAAATTTATGGAGAGCAAAATAGTTTACGTATCTCATTCATAATTAAAGACCGATTAAGAATATATTGCCATTCTCTCTTTCCATCCCCTATTCGCACTTGAATCCGAACTTAATGCCAATTTCTTTCCGAGAATAGTAATGTGTAACGGGTTTTTATTATTAGTTTTGCACCAAGTAAGATATTCGTAGCAAGATGTATCCAATTATAAATTGAATGTAATTGGGATAGACTGGAGATAATTTCTGGCAATATCGTTTATTCCTTCATCAGCTGTATAGTATTCTTCATTGGAGCTTAGATACGAAAGCATCTCATCTTAATCATATTTTTTATGCCTTCAATTAACGTCATGAAAAATATTTCATGGTGACGTTTCATGGTGAATTTGAGCTCTTTTTCTATGAATTTTTGGCGATTCAAGGTGTCATGTTTTTTACTTGATTATTTCTTTACATTTATCACTATTGTCACTATGAAAATAAAGCTTTTAGGAAAAAAAAAGATAAAACCTTTTTTTATAACCGATAATATACTTTTGCCAGAGGAGGAATATTTGTGTGCAACGTAAATAAAAAAAGTAAAAAAGTTCGAATTTTCATAGAGACTCGCGGTGACGTGATGACACTTGTCTAGAAAGGACTCCGACACTCTAGAAACATAAAAAATATAAAAAAAAAACTGGTTAACTTCGTCACCATGAAAATTTTGTGTCACCATGAATCGATTATATCGACAAACAACAAATTTTCAACTCTAACGCTTTAAACAATCACGTCTTGCATATAAGGAACAATTTCACGACGATACTTGTCTCCTTATGGATTTGTATCCAGAAATTTCGCGTCTTGCTCTTACGGAGGACGAAAGGACGACCCTGTACGTGCATTTTACCAAGAATCCTGCCCAGAAAAAAGAGGCAGTTGCTATACTGTCAATATATAAGGATGACAATGCGAGGATTCGGTATCTGAGGGGGCTCATAGAACCGCAACCAGGTAACGATTTTGTGACTCGGGCGTTGGAGACATAGAGTAGTGTGTACTAGTATGTTGTATTCAATTTTGCCACGTCGTTACTGCGCCACCCGCTGCATCCATTATTCGCTCCATCCGTCATCTGTGCTCGTCGCGATTCCATCCGCATCATCTACCCGCTTTCCTGCTAACCGCTTGCTCTTGTCCATCATAATTACCATCTACTCTTGAACTATTAGTAATATTAAAAGCAAATGCAAGAATTAAGGTTCAGCAATTGCAAAAATTAGTCAAAAAAGAGAAACTCCAGTCAAGCACTTATTACTAAGATAGAAATTTCAGTTAAGTAGTTATGAGAGAACTACTCTTTATTTTTACAATCTTAGAGTTAGAGAAATGACATAGCAGTAATTCTACTTATGTTTTTTGCTCTGGTTTAAAAAACGCAGTTTGTCAAATCAGAACGCAAAGTAGTGACTGGAGAAATGATTGAAAGTGATAAGCTTATGAAAGTTGTAAGAAAATAATGAATTGCCTAGATTATAGATGTAGTTGTGAAAGACTGGTTTGGTTGCAGCACGCCCCATATTATTCAGGGTAGATAAATTGCCTAAGCTACGAAAAACGTGCACCGAAGAAGAGCTAAAAATGTCAACATTTCCATTGTTTTCAGGAATTTTTAATTCGCCGAATATAAATAATTCTTGGTAAATAGATTATAATAATTGTTTTTTTGAAACTCAATCAATGTTAATTGACAGTTAGCAATTATATCAAAACTATACAGGGTGAAATTCAAGCAATCTCGACAAATAAAGCACGGAATGAAGAACATAATCTCTTCATGAAGGCCACAAGGTTGACATGAAAAAGCCCTTGGTCGAATAAATTTGAAATAATATATGGCGAAATTTTCGGTGGGTTGACTTCTTTCGGTTCCTGTGGGAATATGTGGACAAAGTAAAACTTATAGTGATGTTAAGGGATAGTCTGAATCAATTCTTTAAAACTATTTGCACGTAACAGACGAACAACGTAAAAAGTTAATAGTCTAAGGTTGGTTGCAAGTTAGTAAGTTTGTTCAATGTGATATTCAGTATATATTAAAAATATAGATTAACATTTTAAATTTCAGGAGCTTTTACGCTATTACTATGGATTGGATTGGATGCAGAATATACAGATTTGGTAAATTAGATAAGTGCGAATTACCGGTCGATGAAAGTGATTTAAGCATCCTTGAGAATGCGTACTGCATTCTTAGGTTGCTAGAGGCAAATCATTATACGATTGAAAAATCAGAAAAGGGATTATAAATAAAAAGACTAGTATGAAATTTAATATACTATCACTTATTATTTATTAGTATTTAATCGGCGTGTTAACATATTAATATGGAATCAATGTAGTCGAAATCGCTTGAATCAGAAAAAATCGTAAAAGAAATCTTACGAAATAATACGAAAAACAAAAGACGACGTATGATGACAGAAAGTAATTCTCACTTTAAATAAGAACCGAACTCCTATTAAAAGGCATCGTTGTCCGTGCAATAAATACCTATGTATTCATTGAAGTTAATAAAGTACTTATCTTTATGTCCTGACCCATTCTAGGATTTGACCCATTCTAAGAATGGGTCAGAACTTTATTACACTATCTTTACTAAATCTTTGCTACCTCTTTCATACCATAGAACGGAAAACAGATACACTACTCGTAGCGGCAGTTGCGGCAAAATTGAATTCAGTTTTAGGTTATATGTATGTCAAAAAGGGCGAATAGTAAACTTAACTATTTGGTTCATCTAACGGCTGGATTGGTTACGGCTTGCATATGATTACTTCTATGCGATAGATGACTCAACCGTTGATATGACGGGATACATATGTAAGGTACAATAAAGAATTTGCACTAATACTAAGAAATAAAAACTAACGTTTATATTACAGAAGAGGAAGGAGGAATTAGTGAAGACTGGCTGGAGGGAGGACGCATAAAGAAGCAATTTACATCTTAATATTTTGCTGTGTAACATAGTGTAATGACTATTCTACCTTTGCCTCGCATAAGCATGGGTATTTGATTCCACGAGAGCCGCCTCCCGAAAACCAGCCCACCCAGCGCGTTCTCTCGCCGCATCTAATCGTCTTCTTGTGTGTTGTTTGAGCTTGCGCTTGACTTTTCAGTAGCCCAGCATCTCGAGTATGCTACAAAGACACGTAATTTTGATTTCCGTATTTGTCCACGTGGTTGGATATTTACAACCAATAAAATGTATCATACCAAAAATCTTTTCTTCCTCTTTTTCACATCTAACTTGAGCAAACGGTATGTGTGGTTATTACTGGTAACCACTTACATTTGGCAATATAGCTTGACTTTTCAAATCTTTGTCCTAAACAGATGACCAGTCTTCCTCCCGAGGTTGTTGCTGAAGTTGGACAAGTCCGCTTGTTTAATAAGTGGAGTTTTGACGATGTAGAGGTCAAAGACATATCATTGACAGACTATATTCAGATCCGCAATCATGTATATTTGCCCCACACAGCTGGTCGCTTCTCCGTGAAAAGATTTAGAAAGGCACAGGTAAGAAGACCGAACAAATTATGAAAATAAATCGATGTTTATAGATCGATCCATAGTTTCTGTCCCTATGTTTGCAATGCTTCAATTATTAACCAATATCTCATACTAGTGTCCAATCGTAGAACGTCTAACAAATTCATTGATGATGCACGGGAGGAATAACGGGAAAAAGCTTATGGCTACCCGCATCGTCAAACACGCATTTGAAATCATCCATCTACTCACCGATCAGAATCCTATTCAAGTCCTGGTAGATGCTATCATCAATACCGGGCCCAGAGAGGATTCTACACGTATTGGGAGTGCTGGCACTGTTAGAAGACAGGCCGTGGATGTGTCGCCTTTGAGGAGAGTTAATCAGGCTATTGCTCTCTTGACCATCGGGGTGAGTTTATTACTGTCTTGGTGAGGAAGCATGTTATTGCCAACAATTCTTGTGAGAGTATTGATTAAATATCGTTTGTTGCTATAGACGCGTGAATCAGCATTCCGAAATATTAAGAGCATTGCTGAGTGTTTGGCGGATGAGCTCATAAACGCCGCAAGTATGTATAATCTGGATTAGATGAACAATCTTTTGCTCAATTAACTTATTGACATACAATTCTGTAGAGGGGAGCTCAAACTCGTATGCAATCAAAAAGAAGGATGAGTTGGGTGAGTGATTAAAAGTTGGTTGAATCGGATAGCTCTGATTCGTTAAAGCGTAATAATCTTTATACTAATTATAATACTCATAATTATACAGAACGTGTTGCTAAATCTAATCGTTAAGTGCAAGCATGGTATTTTCTCATGTTGTACATTTACATGTATTTTTGTCTACATGATCGTGCGTTAATACAAAAGGATGCAAACCGACTTTTTTTTTCAATGAGTTGTACCAAAGACCCCCGCTGTTTATTCACTAGAACGAAATATAATATATTCTTGGATTGCAAATTTATCCGCCATAACGAAATGATGTTCTCCTATACATTGATGTGAATTCACAGTAAATTGAATTCATATCGCTAACGCTGCAATGTACATAGAGCTAATCCAGAATTATAGGATTGCTTGTCATTCTTCTCCGTTTGCGTGCCGAACAAGCTACGTTGGTGAGCTATGTTCGGTGATTGTATTGGAGTGCGTACCGAGTTCGATTTCGCAAGAAAATTCAATGTTATTCCCACAATCTTGATATTTTACTTCAGATTATTTCACTTACATGTTCTACCTCACTTTTAAAGGCGAGCATTTTCTAATGTTCAATTAGTCAACTTATTATGTCTATTGTGAATGTAATATGGGAGCTATAATTTATCTACAGTTGTAATAGAGTTACACAATCTCACCACGAATTTGAAGATACAACATATATTCTTTGATTATCATAACGCTAGTGGTGCTTTTCGATTTTTTCACCGAGCATACCTAATGCCGAATATGATAGAACCAATAACCCAGTACCAACCACGTCTACTATCGCCGTTCTAAAACAATTCATTGAATTAATCAGAATAGTCGACAGGAAGATAAGTAAATTATGCTTTGAAATTACTTACATGTACGGCATAGAATAATTATCAGGATCATATTTGTGTCTCCACAACCATAATGTCAAATTCTTTGTCAGAACGAGGGTAAATAATACCTAAATAAGAACATCGCGTCAGAATATTGTTTATAAGTTAGAACGCTAGTATTTAAAAATAGCAATAGGATTAATTCCCGTCTCCTTTTGACCACGACGGTATACTATTGTCTATTCTACATGTATCACTTCCCCAACACCAATTGCACCAGCTTACACAAACAATTGAATCCAGTAAATATATTACGCAGAATCCCAACGGTAAATGTCCGAGATCCAACCACCATGCAACTAAGAGAAATAGGATTTCGATTGGTATATGGATAAGGAATAATGTTTTTTCTGATGACTTGTAATCCTCTTCAGTACCGCTGTGTAAACGGGTTGATATTCGTGAAGCGTAAATTGAGCCAAGGTTGCCGGCTAGCCCTTTATGAATATTAGAAGTTGTAAAATGCGTATCTTATTAAACAAACTATTGATATTAAGCAAATATCGTAAAGATACCATTCAATACAGGCGTTAGCACGGCTAGGCCTTGGTACATTTTAATATATCTTTCTAAAACTAAGCCAGCAATACTGTCGGTATAAAATGATAAGGAAGAGTTACATGTTAACGAGTTATTCGACCGCATAAGTGAAAGACAGACGTTACCAATTTTACCTTGCAATTATCATTGCTACGAATAATGGAACCCAACCGTTAATTAGTAAATCTTGTACATATTTATTAGTCCATACGAGACGGGCCCACAGCGGGATACTGAATGTAAGAATTACGAACATCCAAGTACTCATCCAAGTAACTAGACGGCATGACAATCAGTTAGTCGAATTATCTATGCATGACGGAACTCTGTGAAGTGAATGATAACTTACACATATACTTTTGTAGAAAGTCACTGCAGACAGCCAATATAATTAGAGTAAGTAAATCTCCCAGTGCTGACGCCATAGGACATGCAATATTATCTAAACAAGACATTCAGAATTAGCATCTTCTCAATGACCGTTTTCCCACTCACGCGATAACTCACCAGGATTAATTCTAAATTTCCTTGACACGATAATCAAAGCACACATAAATGTTCCTAGTATCATACTACTTAATGTAGCACATATCATGCTCGCTACAATGACCAGCATACTTTCAAAATACGTATTAGCGTGAGGATGGAAAGCCAATTCCTCAGAGAAAGAGAAGAAACCCGCGACCGCGCCTACAATTAGAGCTTGAACTTGTAGGAGAGCAAGATTGCCCCAGATTAATGCGTCCCGGGCTGATGCTTGATCTAGTTCACCCAAGTTCGACTTATGTAAAGTAGACAGATTAAATTTTGACGGTAAATAACATTTAATGTTATTATCAATTGACTTTCTTAATTGCATCACATTCTCTGCGAATCCTATACTGTATATTATAGCTGCAACTACAATATTTCATTGTATCACATTCTTTGACACTCTCCATCCCAATTCAAATCAATTCATACCGAAGTCGACATTCTTGAAGCCAAGTTCATCTCCAAATTGCCCTTTAGATTTAACAAAACCGGCACCAGTATAAACAATTCGTTTATTCGTTTAAAAACCTTCCAATCCTGAACAAAGAAAATAAGAAATAAATGTCCGTAAACAAATGATGAGAACTTTTGCCACTTGCAAACACAGTCCGATTACTTCCAAGAGTAAATTAGGTGACAGAAAAATACGACAACACGACCGTTTAGCGAGAATTCAAGCGTTTGACGTACAGATTACAGTTAGTCACAAAATATGTTACA
This sequence comes from Paraglomus occultum, assembly GCA_910592205.1. Taxonomy (NCBI): domain Eukaryota; kingdom Fungi; phylum Glomeromycota; class Glomeromycetes; order Paraglomerales; family Paraglomeraceae; genus Paraglomus; species Paraglomus occultum. The sequence goes on from CAJVPJ010000066.1 coordinate 23,928, forward strand.
GATATTATTCTTCCAGTCACAAATTTATTTACAGCGACACCCTCTCCCCTCTTCTAACCGGTTCTTAATCAATCACCTACTTGAACGACATCCAGAAGCCAGCCGGTAAACATCAATCCTGCTACAGATATTAACAGAGGTGGCATTGCCTTGTCAAGGTAGGAAGCATAATGGACATTACAAACACAGTTTATAAAGAAAAAATAATTTAGTAAAAACGGTTTAAAAAAAAGAAAAAAAAATTAGACGAGCGAACAATGAAAGTTCGCGATAGTAGCTTTCTTTTGACTATTAATATCCTCGATTATGTCGTCATGATGAGTATATAACACGCTCATCACATGGAACGTATAAAAATAAGTGATCGCCATCCAATTTTTTACGATTTTCCAAATTACCAACCTCTAAAGCCAAACTCCTTTCTGGTCTACTCTCGCTAAGGCCGTCGTGTAATATAATCTTTTGTTTCTTCAACTTTGCGGCCGAATCTTCTTCATCCTCGCCCAACTCGTCACCACTCTGAGATAGTTCTGTATAATCTCTTCTGGATGCTTTTGTACCACGATTTATCCGCTCGATAATCCCTGATGGAACTGCCTTATGCCATTGAGCAGGAGCGGTGATGCTAGTACCGTCTTCGAGACTTTGTAGAGAGTCGAAAGTCGTGGCGGCTGGTTTTAGAAGAATGTGGTCCGTTGAGGACATTGGAGTCGGGGTGGGTGGGTCGTCATCGGAAGAAGAGGTGGTTATTTTTTCTAGTTCGACTATGTTGCGTTGGGACGAGGGAAGTCGCATTTAGAAAAGGAATTTAGAAAAAAGGGTATGAATAAAGTTGAGGGTAAAGCGTATAGTTTTGTCTTGTGTTGTATTTGAGATAGGGTTTGTGCGACTAATGGGGGGTAGATAAGCCACGAATTCTCATCAGGGTGGTTGTCTATTCCCGAATAAGTTAACTTGACTCATACCAGGTCTCACTGAATGTGCTTACACCGAAAGAATGAGAAATGCACACGTTACATCTGTGATAACATTGGATGGGGTTTAAAAGAGCACATCGTTATCGATGAAACCAAGCCCAAAACCCAAATATTATTATTATTCTTCTTTGCAGACTTAATAATTGTGTCATTAGACACACTACCGGCAAGAGAACTTTTTGATTACCTGTGTGACAATGATAGAATGTGCAACGGTAACCTTGAATTACGAAGTAGGTAATAAAACCATTCATCGCCTGACGATCGTCAACAAAACTTCACTCACGGGCCGCACTAAACGTGTAATTGACACCCCAAATAGGCAGGCAGGTTTAATTATCGCGAAACCTGTAAGTCCTAGTAGGCGAACTCGATTGGCGTAACTTTCTGAAAACGAATGGCTTCTTTCAACACAAACTAATATTTACCATTCGTCTTTATGCTATTATATCGTTCGTGACTTGATAACTGTGCAGTATTTCCCATACGACATTAAGAATGCGGCATACCAACGGTTGAACACAGGCAATCATGACTGTGAAATACTGTAAATCTTACACAATGCCTCCCGCTAATATTAATCAGGACCGATAATCTTTGGCTTCGTATTCGTGTGAGTCCATATTTTAATTTCGACAATTTATACATGGCCAAATATGTCCCTGAAATTTAACCCTAAATATCAGTAATAATAATGCAAGTCCAAAAACAGAAACTCTGTGTAATTGTGAGACTTTGATTATGTTGTCCAACAGACAAACACATTTGTGATGTGTCATGAGTAATAAATCGGCCTCTTTACCGTCTAAAATTTTTTATCTCAAAGCCTAAAAAAGAAGGACAACTCCTTCAGCCCAAATACTGAGTGGAGCGAAAATAGTTGCTAGCGACTAGCAAGCTTGTAAGCTCTTCCCATGAAAATTCGACATTAAATAAAGGTCTCGCCCACTTGGCCAATATATCACTAATATTATTAAACGTGTTTCTCAAATGTTAGTAACGATAACAATATAATAGAGCACCAACTATTTCAGTGGTGTGTTGGAAAGTGACTATGATGTGCATTACCGCGAGAATCAGCCACATAACCACTTTTCCAAACGTTCCGAGATTACCATCGATTACTAAATGACACTTCGGTATTTCTCAGCAATGTCTAAAGGTTAAACTTTCAATTTAATTAATTCTATTCTCCTGATTCTTGATCGTCGTATATCTTATTACTAATGCAGTAATGCATATTGGACATATCTCCCAAAAAATCAATTTACATGAAGAAACTTTATAAAACCAATTTCAATTAGTCCCCCCCCACTTGCACGTTGGGTAATAGAACATTAATCGTAGCATCAGTTTCTTTATTATTTTGCATATTTAATTTTATTTCAAATAGTTAGAAATTTATCTTTATTCCCTTTGAGAATAGCCCGAATTTTATTACCTACCTAAACTTTTATCTTTTTTGATTTCAACTTTGCCGACAAGATAAAATTGAATACTATCGCTGAAATACAACCACACACGCAAGACTTTTCGACCACCCCACGTAATCCTGAAATTGTCAAAGCTCAAATGGTTGCTAATGGTGCTTTTACTGAATTTAATTTGTTAAAAACTAGAAAAGCGAATGTTTCTGAAATTACCAAAGAAATGAGTACCTTTATAAAAATATTCGCCCATTTGTAAAGGATGAATTCAAAGACATTACTTGTCCAAAACCGACATAATATATTAAAATATAATTTATATTGCAATTATAATAATGATATAACTGTCTCATGTCAACTCCCCAAGAATATGAAAACCCTCATTGACTAAATAATTGGTTAAGAATAAAAACCAAACAAGAGACAAAAAGATTTAACTGGGGGTTAAAGAAAACATTAAAACCCTTTGTTTTTTATTCAACAAGTGGTAATAATATAAACTAATTCTTAAAATAAATGATAGCAGAAAACTCACCTGATAATTTTCAACAAAGACATATGGAACACGGAAAAAAGAAATTAGTTCAAGTTAGTCAACATTGCAAATAATACGTATTAATATATTAATGGATGATAATGAAATCAATAGTAAAGCCCGGCCAACATTATATTATTATTATACTTGCTGCATTATATACGTGGATGCTGGATAAATAAAGAATAAACCTGACATTTCTATGCTCTAATCTGTACTTTATGTGATAAAATTCCAGCTATGCTTCCAATACCACACACTGATTAAATGCCCACCTTCATCTAAAAAGATGGTTTGCCGACAGATGACAAGAGGTGAAAAGGAATGCAAGAGGAGAAAGAAGTATTAGTTGTAGACAGATCTTGCTTATTGCCTTTCAAACGCAAATAACCCAACCTTTGCTACGACTCTGCTCTATATTGTCAATTTATGAGAAGTAAAGAGCATGGTATCTTCATACCATGTGATTGAAGCAAAAGATAGATCGGCGGTTGCGTTTTTGATAGGTCGGCAAGTACCTTTTTACTGATACCTGAGGTTTATCCGTTGCGTATTAGCTAATTAATCCATGATGTCAGACGAATAAGAGTAATCTTTGATATTCCAAGATCTCTCCCATCCTCTTTCTATGACTAGACATAACGTTTTCTCAAGACCGTATTCCCATTGAAGTGCGTCGCGCCATTTGAAATGTAACCCGAGCATATTTAACAATAATTTATTCATTAACTAATGAGCGATAATAAATATATCATAAATGTATATACTGTAACATTAGTTATACTGAAATTTCTCTACTAACATTAAATACTGAAAATTACTATTCTGAAGCCACGTCACTAACACTTTTCTGCGAGATTCTTCAATCTTTTCAGCAGAATATGATAATTCCTGGACTCTAAATCGGTATTGAAGTCTCGGCGGCTGTATAATATGTGGCTTCCTTAACGCGACGTAATTTAATAAATCCCTCACGGATTAGGGCGTTAACATATACGGCTTTGGGACTTCAAACGTGCGTTTCTCAAAGAGCGTCGAGCGCGTGCGGAATAACGAGCATTTTAACGAAAATAAGAATACGTTTCTGACGTAGTGATGAACCAATATCAAAACTTTGAATGACAGAGTACGCCCAAACGCCGTTCTTTGTATGACGAGGAAGAAATTATTCCTGCCATTTCCTTGTCTCGATGGTTGGTTAATACGTATATGTAATGATCCATTTGTTAGAATATATCACCCAAATATTTGCCTAATGCCATTTATTTGAAATTGTATAATATTATAAAAGGTTTAACGTATACCCGTGCTGGTAACACATCCGATTTTCCTTACCAATTTCCGTTATTATAACTCATAGCATGATGGTGCGTAGTCCATGAAATTCTCCTATGCGATAAGGGAAGTTTTCTCCAGGGCAAGAAATGAACATTAGAGATTTAGGTATATCCAGCTGTGATGATATTGCGTCGACTGTTTCTGGGTTGAATGGACATTGGATAAACATCTAGAAGCAGCAACATTAATAACTTAATATTAGTAAAATGTAATTATAATGGTGAGCAAATATGACAACAAAACTTAATTTAGTCCGCTCAATACCAAGTCAATTTGGATTTTTGGATACAGCTAAAAAAAATATTGAAACGACGTTAGTTTAATATTCATTTTGAAATACATCGAGGCATTCGATTTACCTCATCGAGTATTCGATGATTGGATTCCAATCGTGGAGGTATCTGTCACGGGAAAGTAAAAATTTTAAATAAAATTCCTTTTATAATTCTACAGTCATCTTTCATTTACCTCATCAATATTGGAATACAAGTGTATAAACTTGACGGTGCCTACGATAGAGCAAACTGTCAACATGACATTACTGTTAGATGTCTACACAGTAACATAGATACCTACCGGTTAATTCATTGTTCTTGATGTACAATATGACTATATGTGGTATATAAGCCGGTAAGTACTCTGTTGTTATTTATTACTCTATTACAAATCGCGTAGAAATACCTTTATTCAAAATGTGAATATCGTCCGTATTAGTGAAAAATATGACGGGTTGCTGCTTGATGCTTTTTATCATCCGTATTATAATATCACCAATTTTATATTTATGAAGAACTACGATTTTGTCCAAGTAGAAAAAGGTTGTCTGTGAAAACAAATAATACCGAGTAAGTATAATATCGACGACTTTTAACAAATAAGGCCAAGTGATAATAAGTGACCGCCAACTTGACATTCAGTTATTGTACTGTTCAGTCTCCCTTTTAATTGGCAGCACGCACACCTTTAATATCCATATTCGATTCAGCATAATCATCATTACTCCATATATGGCAGCAAAGTATATGAAGAAATATTTTGCTAAACTCGGATCGATTACGATGTTCCCAAGTAATGTAATAAATAAAGAAGCAAATCCAAACATCGTTACTCCGGTCGAGACCTTTATCGGACGATATAATCGATGTCTCTTATACTTTAATAGTATGTTGCCAATAGCAAACATACACAACACGCTCAGGAATGACACTGCAAACACTCCGGCTAACGAAGTGACATCACCATCAAGAACCGCATATAAGACAACACAGCATACAAGAAACCCAAGTATGATAAAATGCTTGGTTCCGGTAATTGAATTACGTATAAGGAAGAATTGAGGTAATATCTGATCTGAAGCCATACGTTCAACGAGGCCGTTGACACCAATAATACCCGTGAGTACACCCGCGCCTAATACGATAGCTGCATCCACAGTGACTAATATCCTTAGCCAAGAGCCTGCTGCATATTCGCCCAAAACAGATATGATGTCTTCAGGATGCTCATTAATTACCCCCAATGGCATTATAGCGAGAGTTATCAGTGTTAGAGGTGCGTTGATCAGAGACACGTTCACCCACATATTACGCATGGTTTTCGGAAATACGCCTGGTTTCTGATCTTCGATATAGTCACTTGAATGCTCATATCCAGTAATACCAAGTAGTCCAATGCATACGCCATAAAAGATTTCCGAAGCGACATTCTCGGATGGATTTTCATTCCAATTAGCAGATAATACGCCATTCCCAATGCTAATCCACCTTACTACCCCGGCAACCATTAGAATGCTCAACACACAGTTATGAAACAGAAAAATTGCCAAAGCAACGGTCGCAGAGTCCCTTATTCCCAGTAATACTATCCCGGCAAATACACACAGTACGCCAATAGTCATCCAGAATATCACAGTCTTCCCTAGATTCAGATAACTCCCCGCATATGCAGTGGCAGTAGCCGCGCTTACGACCGCCGTGGCTATGTAGTCCAATATCGACACGGCAGCAGCAATGGCAGCAAACCACTTTGGAGCGGTGTTTAACAGACAGTTGTATGCTCCCCCGTTCAGTGGGAGTGTCGTGCCGACTTCGTTGAGGATGTTTTTAAATGGATATATAATAAGGGAGACTATGAGAAGTGATATCGGTGCGTATTTACCAGAAGTCGCTATCACAACTGCTATTGTATAGAAAACTGATGCTATAAGATCGTTTCCTGATATGCTGGTTGCTCGCCATTGGCCGAGAAGAGTCCCAGATGATGAACGGTCTGATTTAGAAGGAGAATGGAGTTCGAGAAAGGATGTTGAGCCCCAGCTGAAAAAAAAAAGGCAAGTGAAGTAGAGTGAGACATACATATATTTCAAAAATTGCGATGGATAAAAATTATGCATGTTTATATATTGCGGGCGCTAGGAAGTGCTCTCTCTATCAATTGAACAAGGAATCAATCGAGAGTTTGCATTCCTATCATGTCTTCCCATACCCAGCAAACTCCCACGCATTGCTTAAGTTAGGTGTACGAGATGGTACTGAACTTGTTTTCAACATGTCATCCGATTTGAGCGTCGATGCTCCAAGTGTAGGCTCCAAATATCGTTGCCGATGTTCCGTTTGTGGAGATGAATTATCGACACTCAAATCTGTCATTTCAACTGTAAGTGAAAGTATGGATGTAATCAAGAGCGTAATGAGTGCAATTAGTCAGTTGAAGTAATATAATAAACGTTAGAATATATTTTTCTTGCCAAGTGTGAAGATAAGCTTATAGACCATTTCTCATACTCTACTCTCTACATACCAGTATTGCTGGCTTTGTACGATAATTGAGCGAGTGTAGAGAAGTTATCATTGTTTCTTTGCGGTGCAAATGTGATCGTATATTCTGCTGGCTCATCCGTCTGCACTACGGATTTTTCGGACATATTGGCAACGAATATTCATTCCAGTTTGACATATGTTTTTATTTAGTTGCGTTACACATGTTGACAAAATCTAGTATAACAAACAGAAATGATAATATAACACTTGCAAAATTTTGACGAGAGTTCAGGAATACAAGACTTGCCTACCGATTCTGCCTAATCCATCCTACGTAGACGAATTTCCCTTCACAGAAATTGATTCATACATACAATATACTGTAGGCCTGTAGATGAGCTAATCACGTAATAGTAATGACAGTAGACAAATGAAATCAGTATGATATTGTTGTTTCCAATGTTCTGTAGACGTCCCATAATGAATTAATCACGTAATAATAATGACAGTAGACAAAGAAAGATATTGTTACTTTCGAACATTCTATATGGCGCATTCAGAAACCGGCGGCCTTGATTTGACCTTGCATTGTCCACAATAATTAGTAAAATTCTCTACTGAGAAAGTTGCAGAGAAGACAAAGTGAACTTGTGACGTCGTTATAAAATTTACGATCACTACCATTATTGTCGCTTCATCTATGGACCAACACGCTTTTGGCGCATAATAATCAGCACATAACATTTGTAGCACTTGACTCGTAACTTGCGATTTGTCTTAATTTATGCGCGTACTATTATTGATATCTATGGACTACAAATCCACTAATTTTCGACACTTTTAAAGATTCCCTGTTACTGTCAGCTGAAAAGTACATCAGGCTTGCTTACTTGCATAGTAAATACGAACAATATTGTTTTTCGAAAAAGGACTTTCCTATGTTTATTAATAAGTAAATTTCAAAGAATGGACATTTTTGGTAAGGAAAAGCACTTCAATTGTCACATTTTTTAACCGAATAAGCTACATAATTTATGTAATAATATGTGTTGACCCATTCTCAGAACCCAACAACATTATCATTATTTTGATCCTTATTCATAACATCTACGATTGAACGTCAAAGATCCTTTTCCTTTAGGGAGAAGTCTGATTTGGCTTATTCTACGAATCTTCTTCGTCTTCTTTCTTTCCTTTTCTAATGCATATATTTGATTTTAAAAAATTTTATATTAAGAATATCTGCAGGAATGGTTTATAAACAACCAAACCGTTCGTTACTAGAGAAGATCTTAAATAAACTATTGGTCAATGGTGAAGAATTGATTGAGAGCCACTCCTGAATAATATTTGGAACACGAGGTCTCTTTTCTTGGCAAGGAATTTGGATGTAAATATGCCAAAGGTTAAATATTTTGAATTGATTCATTCAAGCATTCAATCGCATCAGTAGCCGACTAGTTTGTTTACAGATCCGGATTATTTTTAGCTCTCGAGTAATACTTTGATAATGGGTGGTGTGTTTACGCAAGGCAACAAAAATGCGTCCAGCAAAGTGTGTCACATGGGCTGCAGGGCGGTGTGCTAATTATAATCTTTTAATTCTAAAAGTAATTGATAATCAGGTATTTTTCCCGTGCATCCGTCGCTTCCGCCGCATTATTCCGTGTCTGCCGCTTTTACCGGTAAATCTTTGTTTAGAATCAGCGACAAAAAGTGTAAAATTTGAATAGAATAGTATTGTTATTACAGCGCCACCTTTCAAGCCTATCACGGATAAATTAGAAGTAATCGTAATTGGCCAGAAATATTTTTTGACGCATGAGATGATCTTTTAGATCTTCCAATCATATTATATATGCAAAATTAACATAATTAAACATCAGAGGAAAAAAAACCAAGTTACGCTCGAAATGTTTTCCAGACAACTAGCGAGGGCTATCAAGGTACTTTACGATTCATGCGTTGTCCAAAAGAGACATTCGATCCATACCGTCATTAATTGAACGTAAATTAATGATTTACTACCTATTGTTTTATACCAAAAGCCCGTAACGTTGCCCTTCAATAGGGCACCAGCTCGCTTTTATGCAATCGTTACAAGCGATGTCAATGGAAAAAAGGTACCCATATCCAATTTCGAGCGAGACAGAAGTATTAATTACAAGAAACTTGAAGACAACTTGGCGGTAATTAAAAAACGGTAAGCAAATGAATGAAATAAAAGTGTGTGAACATGGACGCCAACGGAAAGGATGCTTTACAAAATCTGGAGAGTCCGAATCAATTAGCTCGTAAAATATGTCAAGTTGCCAACTTTAAGATTCCCACTTATCCATCTTCTCATTCTTTATTTTTTCCAATGAAAAAAGCCTCAAACGCCCACTTACTCTCTCAGAAAAGATAGTATACGGTCACTTGGATGATCCCGTAAATCAAGACATAGTTCGTGGCACCTCTTATCTTCGCTTGCGACCTGATCGTGTCGCATTGCAAGATGCTACGGCTCAGATGGCACTTCTGCAGTTTATTTCTGCTGGACTTTCGTCTGTGGCTGTTCCGACAACCGTTCACTGTGATCACTTGATAGAAGCTCAGATTGGAGGAGAGCAAGATCTTACACGTGCCAAGGAATTGAATCAAGAAGTGTATAATTTTCTTGCCAGTGCTTCAGCAAAGTACAACATTGGATTCTGGAAGCCTGGAAGCGGAATCATTCACCAGATTATTTTGGAGAATTATGCATTCCCTGGGGGTTTGATGATTGGAACTGACTCGCATACTCCGAATGCCGGTGGATTGGGAATGGTCGCTGTTGGTGTTGGGGGAGCAGACGCAGTGGACGTGATGGCTGATATTCCTTGGGAATTGAAATGTCCAAAAGTTGTTGGAGTCAAGCTAACTGGAAACATTCAGGGTTGGACTGCGCCAAAAGGTATGGTATAAGAACAACTGACGGTAGGGCAATCAGAGAAGGTATAAATCTGGTCGTTGTGACCAACTAGTTCAAACATAATTTGTTTTATTTCTACAGATGTGATTCTTAAAGTAGCTGGTATTCTGACCGTCAAGGGCGGCACGGGGGCAATCGTTGAGTACTTTGGTCCGGGTGTTGAATCTCTTTCTTGCACTGGCATGGCCACAATCTGTAACATGGGCGCGGAGATTGGTGCAACCACATCATTATTCCCATTTAACCGACGTATGAGTGACTACCTCAATGCTACTCGTCGTGGCGAAATCGCCAAAGCATCTGAAGCCTTTGCTCATAATCTTCGTGCTGATGAGGGTGCAGAGTATGATCATATCATTGAGATCAATCTGTCGGAACTTGAACCGCACATTAATGGGCCGTTTACCCCTGATCTTGCTACGCCATTGAGTAAATTCAAAACTGCAGTCGTCGAGAATAAATGGCCAGCAGAGTTGAAAGTCGGTTTGATTGGTTCATGCACTAATTCGTCTTATGAGGATATGAGTCGTGCTGCGTCGGTAGCCAAACAGGCAATTGAGCATGGCATCAAAACTAAATCATTGTTTACTGTTACACCTGGGTCTGAACAAATACGGGCAACTATTTCTCGTGATGGACAGGAAAAAGTTTTGAAAGATGCTGGTGGTATTGTTCTTGCAAATGCTTGCGGACCATGCATTGGACAATGGGATCGCAAAGACGTTAAGAAAGGAGAAAAGAATTCGATTATCACTTCGTACAATCGTAATTTCACTGGACGTAATGACGCTAACCCAGCCACTCACGCTTTTGTCGCCTCTCCTGAAATTGTGACTGCAATGGCATTTGCCGGTGATCTCCGTTTTAATCCTATAACAGATACACTTAAGGATTCTAATGGCAAACCCTTCAAATTTAGTGATCCAAGTGGGTTTGAACTTCCACCTAAAGGGTATGATCCTGGTCAGGATACTTATCAAGCTCCGCCAGAGAGTAGAACGTCTGTACAGATTGCGGTTGCTCCAGATAGCCAGAGGTTGCAGTTGCTTACACCTTTTCCAAAGTGGGATGGTAAAGATGCGGAAAATTTACCTATTCTGATTAAAGTGAAAGGAAAATGCACTACTGACCACATATCGATGGCTGGGCCATGGCTTAAGTACAGAGGTCATCTGGACAATATCTCAAATAACATGTTGATTGGTGCTGTTAACGCTGAGAATAATGCCGTAAACTCTGTTAAGAATGTTCTAACCGGAAAGTATGAATCCGTACCCGATGTTGCTCGTCAGTACAAGGCGAAAGGTAAGGCGTGGCCACGAGTTTTTAATCGATTGTTTGTTTAATTATCATTCTGAATGGATACGGTGATATATAATTTTTGCTATTAGGTAAGAATTGGGTAGTAATTGGAGATGAGAATTATGGTGAAGGATCCTCTCGAGAACATGCAGCGCTTGAAGTACGTCACTTGGGAGGCACTGCCGTCATTGTCAAATCGTTTGCACGTATCCACGAGACTAATCTCAAGAAACAAGGCGTTCTTCCTCTCACGTTTGCTGACCCGTCTGATTACGACAAAATTGACCCTTCCGATACCGTCTCAATCATTGGTCTAACAACCATTGCACCCGGCACACCACTTACACTTCGAGTACATAAAGCCAATGGGTCTACTGTTGATATTACCGTTAACCACACTTTCAACGAGAATCAGATTGAATGGTTTAAAGCTGGCAGTGCGTTGAACAGAATGGCAGAGAAGGCCAAAGCATAATGATCACGGAAATTTTGGTTTGAGACGTTTACAAAATAGTTTTGTTTTGTGCACCGGGATAAAATAAAAAAAATATTTATGACATTGGGCATTCGTTTCTAGTCTCTCTGTTCTGTATTGCAATTATGTATATTTCTTTATTGCAGATATGGAATATGCAAAAATAAAATAAGTATTATTTAATATTCATTTTGGGGTTGGAAAATAGCACATCCGTTGAATTACATATCTTTCCAAAATTTGCGAACGTTGCTACCTACTGTATCTATGTACAATTATTATACAGTATATCATGAACCGTTAAAATTAGATATAAAAGAATAGACTTATAGGAAACATCTTTTTGGATTTTCTTTCTCAAAAATCAAACATCACTTCCAAGCGAACCACTAGTGGTATTCGTACTTGCTTGCCGTTTGGTCTTCTTGGCCCAACGAAGACCACATGCATTGCATAACCTACATAAAAAATATGTAAATTAGATCGGATTGTAGTGAGACGCTGCAAACGGTACAGCCCTTGTTATAATTTTCTGTCGTGCAAATGTCCGTACGGTAAAACATACAAGCATTACTTACGTCTTTGGTCCCTGTGGTCCTTTTCGCCATTCCGGCGATTCGACAGTGCCACAGTCGGTACACACATATTCCTCTTCTTCAACCTTTGGCTTTTTCTAATAATAATCAACACACGCATTTTATTTGGACATTGCGTTTCGTCTCCTTTTTCTACTCCAGTTATAACAAAACGATCCAATCTGTCAATAACAAACAACGCAGACTTACTTTTCTCCTCGATCTCGATGGCGACACACTCTGCTGATCCGAACTCCCCAAAATAGCACCAGCCAGTCTACCATCCATACTAGATAATAAATTCTCCTCTCTATTAGCCGTAATCAAACCAGATGCTGCATCTAGATCCATTAAAGTTTCATTAATCAAATTAGGACTGGCTGATCCCCGTGAAATGCCTATAGCGCGCTCACCCTCCTGTAAACCAGTCAGCATTTCTAATGGATTACCACTAGCACTGTTTATTATATCCAGCACGCTTTTTGTGTCACTCGAAACTCCTTCGTTCTGGAGGTCTGCTGGAACTTCTGGAGGACCCATAAGCTCGCGGAGCTGTCGCTTGAGATTCTCATTCTCTATTTTAAGTTCGAGAAAGGAATCAAGCATTGCTGTAGTCTTTGAGGGGTAGGATCTCCCTATAGCAAAGAAGCATTTGCAAGTGCTAGTACCAGTGGGTCCTTCACTAAACAATGGACGCGCATTAACTTCGAGAATAATAAATTTATCATCCTTTTTGCGGAACCTATAATGAACCGTAAAACTGCTCTTTTGTTGTATACCCATGTTAAAGTCGCGCAAGAACGTATCAATGTCGTCAACATGAATAAAGTCGGCAATGTTGCGATTTACTAGTTCTTCCGGTGAATAACCGACTAGTTCGGTTGACGAAGGCGAACAATACATTAATTTACCGGTTGGCGAGATTACATGCAAGAAATCTTTGAGTTCTTCAATAATGCGCTGTGACCAGTTTTTTCGTTTGGTAAATTCTGTGGTGGTACTCGCACTGGTACTTGCACTGCTACTGCTACCTAATAACGGGACTCCGACGGCTGATTGTAAAGCCAAAGAGTCACCGTGCCTACCACTCAAAGAAGCAACGCTCGACGGGCTCAGAGCAAAGGTTTCTCCTAGGGCCTTATGTTCCATTAGCAGACGTTCAAGGTCAGTAGCCTCGGAATTGTTCATATCGAAATTGTCCATGTTTGACTATTTGAATGCATCTGAATCAGCTGCAAAGACGGGATGGTAGTGCTTATTTTGGAGAGTTCTCCGAAAGGATAGCAGAGTAGTGTGGCCAAAGACAGTTAGCAATGGATATTCAGTGCCTATGAGTTATCTTGTTGGCTAGTGGATGCCCTTTTTTTGCTATGTATGGACTGACCGGTGCAGGATTGGTTGATCCTTGGGCGAGAAGAGTTAAATAACCGCAAACCCTGGATAAACCCGATCATGGCAGAAGTATACCCATATTTAAAATGATCAATCCACTACTTACGGGCCAGTCCAGTCCAAAACAGGCGTTCTTGCAGATGACAACTGTGTGACGATAATAAAATATTTTGTTGTTAACGCTGTTTGGCAGTTTGAACGATCATTGGTGGAATAAACAGATCTAGACCATCACCAAGATTGTGACAAAGCAAACAAAGCAGTAAAACAGAATTTCCACCCGGCTTTGATCGAGATAAGCGATTTCACATGAGAACCAGTAGCTTGTGGGCATTCTCATAATAGAAACAATATAATTAAATGCCATTATTGTTTGTTCCTAATCAGTCATTTGTAAACTTTGTCTCTTTTCGCTCTAAGAGGTTAACTTTAAGCGACTTGATCACATGTCTGAACGATATTTTACGCTATGTAATCGCTCTCGACTATATGCGCTCAACTCGGCCGAATTCGATTAATAAAATAGAATAGTTTTTCAAGTGCGTGCGTTATTAAGATTGGAATAAATTTTATTCGTTATTTCCAAGTTATTTTAGCCTTGTAATGTTCCAATCTCAATTACTTGTTGTAACTAGAAAAAGTGCTATTTTATGACGCGTCGTGTGCGGGAATGTCTCTATTGACTTTGGTTATCAGAAAGACATCAAAAGACGGGATCACTTTGCTTGGCCGAAAAACCTTTTATTGGCGTATCGTCTTAAGAAGCCGACTGGGAGTAATGATATGGGCGAATTGCAAATGCTGACTCGTTTTGGAGACAGCATAACTCGGGTAGGCAGATGTTAGGTTTAGCTATCAATCGGACACACGTTTTTTATGGAGTAGCATTATATCTATGATTTTATTGGAGGGGATTTTCCGGTATGTCGTGCAACGCTTCAACCTGTATTGCACGTGTAATTTCACGAAATTTATAATAACGCCACCAAAAAATTTGAATGGCTGGGAATAAATGTCGAACATTCAGTGTAATAATGGGTATACCAATCGTTACGGCAGGGATCATTAATTGTAACAACAGTCTTAATGATGGCAAACGCCTCCTACTTATCAATAATGCTTTAATCATTTCGTTATTCGAAAACCTGCAGACAAGTTTTTTATTGTCCCATGAATTCGCTATTCATTGGTCCCTCATTATCAAGATATGGTTGTATTTTTTTTTGAAGATAACCTTTTAATGGGTCTAGGCTTAAACACTTCCTATACACTAAATGCAATGTCCATACCCATAATTAGACGCTTTGAAACCCTTTATTTATTCTGCGATTCAACCATATGTTGTAACATATCATTTGCCTAATATTTGATGACATGACTCTCTGTGCAAGGTTGCTATTTACCTAAAGACTTCCATTCACTACTCTCAAAGATCCTGAGAAAATGAAGACTCAACTGAAATATTTCTCAAGCAATCCACTATGTTTAAAGGAGGCAGTTGGCCGCGAACCCGGTACCACAAAATACCAAGTACAGTACTACATTATGCTTCATTCTAGTTTAACAACATAAATCTTACTTTGATAGTACAGTAACAAGCATAAGTATTTGACCGCTCCAGTCTGGGACAGGAACAAATAATTGCCTTGAACATCTCTTGCATATAATGAATGTATAACAAACCATGATCAGAAATTTATATCTAACCAAATTTTATAACTTCTTTTTTATTTTGTTCTCTGCACATTAAATGCAGTATGATTGCTACTACAAAATGCAAATGATAGTGGGAATAATGATACTGATAAATTTTGTGCGTGTTTATTGTCAAGCATAATAACAATTTTCTTCTAATTAGACATGCATTTCAAGAACGCGCACAGATTGATTTAACAAATAAAACAATAACAAATTACGCAAAACCGATTAGAAACATGTGGAGATATGCATTTTGAAGTTTATGTCGAGATAAACGACGTGTGGGCTTTGATATGTTTTTATATGCTTTAGAGGCGAATATTGGGCTGGAATTTTACAGGTAATCACAGTTTGTTATACACTAACTTGATAAATATCAGAGATTGGATTATTCCAATTTAAGATTTTACAGATTATTTATATACAATAAGAAAGTGCTTCTAAATTTAATTTATTGTTGCGGTCGGCGTAATATTTAGGGGTACGAGTGGGAGAGCGACTGAGGCGGTCTACGACCGAAAAATCTCAACCTCGTTTTTACTACAAAGACAATTCAATTAAAACTGAATGCTTGAGATAATAAGTAACGTTTTCTTATTTAATTATGCGCGCTTTGCTCGTTCTATGTAACATTTTTTTGGCAATCGTATCCAAGTAAGAGAATCCGCAAAATAACGACTGTTATTCAACGGAGTCGAAGGGGAAATTAAAATGCTATCTCCTAATTTAAACAGGCAAGGCCTCGATTTGATGTTTTGACTAATGAAAGGATGTCACTTATCTATCCAAACGAATTAAACGAAATAAAATAACTTTTCAAGAATTAATTACAGACTCTCGCCCTTCTCCCTAATATTAATTACGCGTACTGACACCAATGAATAATAACGCGTTTACAACCACTTAATGTCGTTCATATAAAACATTATTGCTAAAGTTTCGTTATGAGCGGTTATTATTCGGTAAGTAATTAATTACATCGACGATGATAGAAATAGAATAAACGGATGTGCGATTTCGAAGGGATCGTTCATCATTTGTGCAAGGGAATTTGGATAAAGCTATGGATCAATTCTGTAACCAGGTGACATGAATGAACCATAACGACACGTGTAACTCAGACACTCTTGTTATATCGAGGGATTTGCCGTGAATAAAAGTTCCTCTAGCAGCAAATTGGCTTGATCACCATCATTGTCAAAGTAGACACCAATGGTAAAAGCTACAAGACAATCAAGAGATGCGGCATATATTGTCTCAACAAAACATGCTGATAATAAGTTGCGCAACTTGGAACTCGTGATTGTCTCGCGTGAGTACTTATCAGAAAACTGAAAGTTTTTAAGAACAAAAACTTCTGACTCAATAAAAAACTAGAACATGAATTTTATGAATTACGCCTTAGCCTGAAATTTCATGGCAGAAGAGTTGGGAATTTCGCTTCTATTTGCTGCAAGAATGAGATACTCCTTACCGCACAATATGGTTGCGTGCGGCAAGCAATAAATAGTATCAAGCAGAATCAATCTGTCTCTTTTGCAATTTTCTGTTATTTTCCTCAAAAACACGCGCCAAACGATGCCAAACGAAAGGCAAGAAAAGAAAGCAAAACTCAGACGGCAAATCAACGCGTCGAATAGAGCTGAATTTGAAAAGACATGCGAAAGCTCTTACAGACCGAGGAATACGTATATTAATATATCAAGAATGGTTCACTGAGCATAGTCATTATATCTGAAGGTACAGTTTTGGTAAACACATAGAAGTACAAATATATCAACTCCGTACTGAAAACACTCCTCCGGCTGTGTCGAATAGAATATTTTGACTATCGAAACGTTTGTTTTTGGTCTTGACACTAGACTTATTTATTTTTTGAGGAGTTGATTTGCAATACGGTGCAAGTTCCACGCCACCAAGCTTGACTAGTATATAATATACTTGAGTGGACGGAGTTTGAGGTTTCGAAGATTAATAAGAAATCGACATTTATAAGTCTAATTGTCAAATGATGACCGATTTTCACGTATTGCTAGAAAAGCATAGGTGACCACCACTCAATAGAATGAGCTTATGGAACAGGAAGAGCTGATAGTGAGCTAGCCTATGCGATAGCACAGATGAGTGAGATAGAGTACAAATGGTTTGTATAAACACATTGAAGGATACTAACTATGTTAATAGCTCACTAGCATTCCTAACAGGTTGATGTAGTTATCAATCATACTTACAGCGAGTGATCAAGAACACTGAGTGTTTATGTATTAATAATCGGTGAATTTTGGATCTTAGATTGTTCGAAATACAAAGCTGCCTGACAAATTCCATTATGAGGTGCTGGATGTCATCTTTCAAAACTTGGAGGCGGACACAAACCCAAGACACATAATAGAACCACATGTTGCAATTATTATCATAGAGGTTGGAAATACTTAGTGAGCCATTTGCCTTCTTGTCAAGCATCTGCTGTATCTCCAAAAGCGCCGAGTGAAGCGCATATTGTATATATAAAGTCAGTCAACTCGAGTCCATATTAAGGATATTTGATTACGCAAACAACTAAGCTCTTATTTTGAAATGTTGAAAGATATATAATCCTTTTGCCGTTTAATATTATTAGGAATGTGATTGGAATGTTAGAATATACAGGGCGTCAGTCTTAGTTCAAAGATTAAGATCATGACTCCTAAGTGCGTCTTCAATTTCGACGTGCTTGATAAAAGTACAAGTACCAGGAATTTCAACATCATTACTGTCTTCGATGTTCCGATTCCAACAAGACAGATGAGATGGCACACATCATACCTGCGAAATACCTACATGTTGGATTTCCCAATTCAAGCACGAAATCTTCACCACCGGTTTCTTGAACATGTTTTATCGGATCTACCAGCTATATGCCCTAATTGCTGCTCGTAGAATCCTTGCAAAGAAATAACAATATCTTTGTTCTTAATCAGATGTTTTAATTCTGAATTGCCGAACAAGACAACAGCTTTCAAAATGGATGATGGGTATCGATAAAAGATAACGTATTACTTGGCTCTGGTGTGCCAGAACCTAGCGTTGAACCAAATCATAGAATGACTTATTTCGAATGTATCTAATTCCATATCGGCCCCGATCTAATGGAGAGACATTGGGTAAGCATAGATTCTGCTATCCAAAATCTCGAAAAATTTTTTTTGGGTGCTGTCAAAAAAAAAAAGTTATTACAACGTACATTTCTGCTGTAATGAGGACACAAACTCAATTTCACGTGAGATCGATCTGTAATAAATTATTTGTAATAGGAATAATAATAGTAATGGGATCAACAGAATGCTAACCGTTGTTGCTTTCCATTGTTTTGTCAATCACTAATGATAACTATTGTCACGAAAACCCAATTAACCACTGGAACCTAACAGATGCGTTTTAGCTGCACGCCAGTAAAGTGAAATTGAATACCTATTATTTTGATATATATAGTAATTGAGGGTCGATCCAAATAACTATTAGTAAGCTGAACGAATACATTCTAGGTAAATTGCCCTCTCCGATCTTTAGCCGTAATTACGATGGATTTGGGTTCTTTCAACGTAAACCGCTCATTTGCATAAAGTATGTTCAGACGCCAAGTAGTAAATCACAACTCTAATAGTGATTACGTTAGCTGCAGGGAGTGTGTTGCATCTGATGTTAGATGCTTAGTTCAGGTTTGATCTTATCAATAATAAGACGATGTGATTATTGAGAGGGCGACGGGACGTCGAATGTATGCTTCATTAATAAGGACGACAGTGTTTGGACAATCGTATTGTCGATGGACATTGGGAAAGTCTCTAACCCCTAGACAACAATAGAAAACGGGAATTATAAATTATCTTATTCCCTGTAACATATTCGCACAGTTTGTTATATTTTTAGACAATGTCTCATTCAAAATGTAAAGTAAGGAGGTAGCTTACTTTGCATGTTACAGAATATTAATATTCGATGCGAATAAAGATTGGTGGTAAGTTGGGATTGGTACAGAATAGAATGGTCCAGAACAAGAGAATACCAAGTACGAGTAATGTATAATTTTATTTGTGACGTCACAAGGAATCTTGGCTTTTCTGTAAACAAAAACCAGAATCTTTGAACGTATCACCGTAGCTCAAAGTCTTTTGGTTCGATCGAGGGGTCGTTTTCACGGCAAAGGAATAAAACGCACTAATTTGAAGGTCACCAGGGAAAACGGTCATCACCGACATTATTGATTAGAGACTAGTTAAAAAAATCGTTCATTATCATAGCTTCTCTGATATGTCGATTTGTGCGACAGCTGTAAGTAACGCTAACACGACCTATTCCTATTGGATTACACCAAACGAACAAGCTCATCTGTCAAGCGTAAATCCGGATTAGAATTACTAATTAGTGAAAGAGAAAAGATAATTGGTGCCAATAAACTCGGTTTAGTGAAAGTGAGAGGCTTGACTGTCACGTAGAAATTTTATACTGAACAGGAATCAACAAAAGGAACAATACTGATCGCCATTCTGGAAAAACCCGTAACGGCCCGTAACATACCAAAAAGAAAGATATTGACTTGCGACACAACCCCTGGATGCTTATCGAGTAGCTTGAGAGAAAGTTTTTCAAAAGAAAGATCTTCCAATCAGATATCAAGCCTTGTGATCGTTCAAACAATTTTGGCAAAAATGGTGAAAGCCACGATGGATGCGTTGAAGAGAGGAGAAAAAAAAAGGTAGTGTCCTCCAAATAAAAGATGGCAGCTTATGATGTCATATGTTAACCTTCGCCTGCTTCTTTTGTTGCAGCACGCCCCGTGGGGTATTTTTACGAAAAACCGCATCGATTCTTACATAAGATACATATGCAGGCTCGACAAACGCCAGACTATCTATCCAACCAGTGCAGTGGCATACTCATTCGATTGCTTTGCCACAACGTTATTCTTGATCAGTCAACGTTCGATGGTCTTCGACAAGTCAACTTGAAAATCACAAGTGATGAGCTGAAAATCGATTTGTACTATATAAGATCCGAGGATGAGAAGGATGAAGAAAGAAAAAAGAGATGAGATTGTTCTGATCGTTCTGATAAGAAGGCACAACTGACATGTGAATTTCATGTTCATTATAATCTACGGTTCTCTGATTTCTCCCAAGAACATTGCTCCAGAAAAAAAAACTCAATATTTGCATCAAAATAGTTAGATGTGAGACTCGCATTTACGTAGACAGCATAAACATTTTACAAACGCCAATTCTTCTCTTTTCACACACACACTGAACTCAAGATCCCTTTCTCTCTTTCCTGTCCCTTGTCACCTTTCCCCCTCGACTTATCTGCCTGATGTCGTCACCACTAATAAACATTCATTTATCGTTGCATTTTTCATGCATGTCCCCCGAATATAATTGGAAATCCATTGCTTTCAGGGAAATAGAAATAAGCAAAATTGGTGGATGGTTACATACAACAAACTGATTTATATTGTATGCGTGAGGATACCCAATATGGAAAAGGGATAACGACTTTGAAATGGCCAGTCGAGTTTTTACTAGTAAACAAACGCAACTAGAGAAAATCAGGTTATGATGAATACAGGAGACTGGCAAGTATCATCTGCTTCTTGTTCAATGGTATTTCAGTACAACGGTTATCGATTGAGTTATCCATAGTGTGTTAAACTAGTTCAGGAAGTGTAACTTTCAAAAAGGATCAACACGAATACGAAAAGGTGTAAAACACCATTTTACTGCAAGTTTTCAGGTTCACCAATTGATTATCTATCATCACTATGTAAGTGTGATGATTCAGACTACTTTAACGGAACGGGCGTAGGATCTGCGAAAAAAGAACTCTCTCTCCCAACAAACCCTGCAGATCTTGCAAAGACCCACCTACTGCGAAGATCGACCTCAAAAGGCTGTTCTTTTGACCCGAACGTACACCTGCACTGACCCGCGATAAAGTAAATTTTTGAAAGAAACCTGCAGTCTTTCGGCAATGCCTGCGATTGTCCATTTAATTGATAGCCCTACATATAACCGAGAAGGTACAAATATTACATAATGTAAGTGTCGCAGCTGCTGTCCGCACGACTGTTATGCTGTTATTGCTCAATCATATCATTGTAGAGGCTTGGTCAATACTAAAATCGTGAAGGGATTTAATCCATTGTTGCATCTGCTTTGCAAGTTGGGGGGGGTGTCGATCTACGAGACGAGATTCCCGATAATGAGAATGAACGCAAGCGCAATGTCTATTGTTCTAATACGTTATAGATGATAATCATTTCGCAGCAAAACTGTTAAACTTTTCGTTAGCGTTGTTCACCGATATTAATATGGGATAGCGAACATTTATGAAACATTATTTGTAATACCGTGACATTGAGGAAAATCATTTCGTTTGTTCATACAATCTGCGATAACAATATCTTATAATAATTGCGACTAATCCTAATTAGCATTCGTACTACCGTTACGGTTCGCTGTTTGTCTCCGAGCGCACTCATTGACAATGAATGAGATTTCTCATTTGGAACAGCTGTAACATATTGCGTCTGCCCTTACTGCTGCTGTTTGTACATAGCAGAATAATACGGGAGAAATGTAAAAATAGAAACAATGGACACAAGACCTAATCTGGTATTAATATTCCACTTACAATATCAATATATATGGAAGAGGGGAGATATGGACATTTCGAAAGATTATCACAATCTTATACAGTACATGATTATTTGCTACTCAAAAATGTTCAATGTCCCTATCGTTCCTATCTATGTGATTATACATAAACCGTGTGATAACAATGAAATACAAGGATGCATTGACAGGTACTATACAGGGGGGGGGGGGATATTAAGGGGTGGGATGTGTGTAAAATGCGCCCGCTCTTATGTATATTCCTTATTTGTCATAGATTTTACAATAACAACATCAATAGATATTCCAATGTCTGATGGTTTAATCAATTTCTACACTAATCTTTATATTAATATTGATATTCAACAGTCTTTTTATCACACTTTCTTTGACATCACCTCCCCGTTCCCTCTTTCCGTCCGGTCTATCATCGAGCTAGGCTTTATTCGTCTGATGGCTGTTGTGCCGATCACTAAAGGCCAAAGCAAATATCGGCTCTTTCTGCATCCAGCCACAGACGGCCATTTGCATGCAATCGGCGGAAATCTATATACAATGAATATACTAGTAATACCCCCAGCATTGAACATATATATAACGTTTTCTTTGTCTTTCGCCCTTTTCGATGGTTATTATCATCCAATCAAGATAATATGCTTGGAGGTATATACACAAAGCGTCCAATAATCTCTACCAATTTATCCAAGTTGAAATGTTAGGTATATTCTTTTCTTGATTAATATTAGCGTTCTATCAACCGTCGTCATGTGGATGTCGTCCGACGTGCGTGGTATGCAGTGAATATGAGTAGACGTTCTACACAGACATATCATCTGTGGTCTACGATGAGTGGTTGGAAGGATATGCAGCCGAGAGAATTAAGGAATTGGCTGTGCGAGTAACAAGCGAGAAACGGGGTAAAGTGAGGTAAACAAAGGGAAATAATAGAAATGAATGGAAAAGCGAGAAACGAGGGGGATGTTGTCGAAATTATAATTGAGGAGGGGATATCAATCGTATGAGTATGCCGCATGCATATTGTAAATATAGCATTTATATATATGTATTATCTATTATTATAAATACGATAATTATCACATCAAATCTATTAAACTGTCTCACCTCAAAACCTTAACTAAATTGTACTTGTTTGTCTGCCTTTTATTCAATCTCGTGTGCTATACTTTCCTTACTGTTTTGGATTTGTGTCGTTACGTGATTGGTTACGGGAAAATGTTATACATCCCGTATGGTAAGTCTCTTTTTGCGTAACGAATAAACATATAGAACATAGTTGCAAACAACAAAGCCAAGGCATAAGTTGTGTGAATGAGGGAGTGAGTGAGAGAATGGATACAGGTACAATGATTGCGTATATGTCTCGCAAAGCTGTGTTAACTTCTAACCATATCCCTTGCATATAATACAGCGATTAACAATCATAACTATGTAATAATAAAGTAACATCTGTACTACATTAAGCACGTCCGAAATATTAAATACAAATGTATACAACGCATATTAGAAAAATATAGTGTATATCGTACAGCATGACACTATTACAGCATGTGATGTTTGGTTTTGTGATACACTACAATATATTTATGTATAAACAATACTATTTATATACCACCCAAGTTTATATATTATTCGGTCCATTCTTTCTTTCAAATGTCACATCGGCAATAATCACATAAACTCGGAACCACAGCACGATAAATACCAATCGTTCGCTATCCACACACTTTCACAAGACGTTTTTCGAAACCTCGCACACAAATAAGCACATTAGAGTTTACACATATATACTTCACAAAACATCCTCACACAACTGCGAGGAACACGCAATATGAAAGTAAAGGTAAAATCTCCCTTCTCTATATTCAAAAAGAAGAACATAAAAAACCCACAAGGACAAACAAGGGACATCAAGTCAAAACCTGTAATAGAAACCGAAGATAAACCACGCAAACCAACAGACTTGGACGAGCGTCAACTACATTCCCCCCCACAAATTCAAGAACTAAAAGCACAACTAGCCAACGTATCAAAGCAACACCAAATAGCAAATGACACTCTCTCATCCACCCAAAAAGAACTCTCGCAAGTACAAGAACAGTTACATTCCTCACAAACCGCACTCGTTCAGAAATCCGAAGAACTAAAAAAGACCGAAACTCAGGCCTCGCGAGTGCAAAATGAGCTCCGACAATCCCTCTCCGAAAGCGAAAAGTTAAAGTCTCAATTACGCCAAACACAAACAGACCTCCTGAACACGCAGACTCGGCTCAAATCCATAACAGTCGAACTCGAAAACAAAAAATCCGCCCTCGGAAAGAGAAATTCTGAATTCGGGTTTACGACCCCACAGCTAAATGACGCGAAATCAGACGAAGAGTTCAAACAATATTCTGAAAAGGTATTGGCCGAACTCAGTGCTACAAAATCGCAACTAAGCACAGCTCATAGAAAACTAGAAGAAAAACACGCCGAGTTACAAAAGACTAATTCCGAGTTAATAAACATCAAAGCACAGCTCAGCTCGTCCAACAGAGAGTTTGAGAAAACCAAACTATCGCTCGATAAAGCCAACTCGGAATTGTCTGCTCTAAAAAGCCAAACAGTTGCTCCGTCACCCGACATTGAAAAACTCCAAACTGCTAATGATCAACTTCAAGACGAACTGAAACGTCTATGTGCTGAATTCAACCAGCAAATCAAAGTTGCGAATGATGAACTCGAGCAGAACCGCTCTACTATTAGCCGTTTGACCGCAGAGATCCAAGATTTGGAAAACGATCTTGAAGAAGCAAACAATCGCTGTGTTGATTATGAGAACAAGGCCAAAATAGCTGACCATGAATTAAGCTCGGCCAAGGCACAAGCCGATAATCTGGCTAGCGAATTGGCCGAATCGCAAGCTCGACGCGAAGAGTTAGTGTCGGCGCTGGCTATTTTGAACAACGAGTTTGACAAGTTTAAGACTGAAAACAAGAGTTCGAACGAAGAAATCAAAGAGCTCAAATGTCAGATTGATTTGGTCAATCGAGAATTGGATTCGGAGAAAAAGAAAGCTATGCAACTGGAAAGGGAATTGGAAACAACCAGAGAAATGCTGGAGGCTAAGGATGATTTGGCAGAATTGGTTCTAAAAGTCAAGCAGGTTTGTATATTTGTAAACGACGCGCACTTCACCTCTTCTCCCTCTTTTTTTTTTTTTTTTTAACATTCCTTTTTCTTTTTTTAGGACGAGTGGAAAAAGACTGTCGAATCGCTACGCGAGGAGGTTGCAACAGTCAGCAAGCAGCTCAACGCAACTAAACGGGAAAAGAAAAAGCTTAACCAAACTAATAAAGAACTTAAAACACAAGCCGAGACTCTTTCCCAAAAGAAAGTTCAAGAAACCACGCGGGTGCGCGAACTTGAAGCCGAGAATTTGAAACTTCGGAAACAGGCTGACAAGGCAAAAGATCAAGGTATGCTCAAAGAAAGAAGAAGAGGAAAAAAAGCAATTCCCTCCATGGTTAACTTACAATTAATCTCTTCCCCTTCTTAACTTAGCCCGCCAAGTTGAAGAGCTGAAGGCTGAGTTGCAGGCATTGAAGAACAGCAACGGTTCGTCGAGATCACGCCGTAGCCGTCGCCGTTCTAATTCTACCGAGAAACCACGTACGCCAGACTCTTTTACAAAAGACGAGAAACCTCCCACTCCACCAGAAACACCACGCTCAGA
>CAJVPJ010000067.1:0-49624 GCA_910592205.1 Paraglomus occultum
ATTTTTTTGTCAAATGTACAGCGAAAACTTTTAAGTTACCATGTTGATCTCTTACATTTTCAAACGGACTTTTAGTGCTTGTCATAATGTACTAGTAATATTCTCGAACGAATGTTTCGTTCTGATAATTATTTTATAATGGGACTGTAAATCATTTGATATTCGGTTATTTTCTTGTTTCAATTTTATATTCTGAAGAGAATCGAAAAATGCATTATAAAGATTTCTGTGGTGTTGTTCTTGTATATCTTATTATTTTGTCGAATAGATTACTATAACGAAAGTTTTAAAATAAATACAAACCAAAACTCCCCCTTGTCGAATTGTTATGCTAGAATGCAATTTATAATTCTTGTATATAATGACTAACTCTTTGTCCATAGACCGATTGCTTTGAATACACTTGGCAATTCTTCATGAACGCGCCATGCTTCTCCTTTGTAAAGAGGTTCAAAAAAGTATGGCAAAGTGAAATATAAAAATAATAGAGTCCATAGTCTTCCCAGCCACACCGGCCGGCTTAATCCGGGTGTAAGCCTTTGATAAGTCTTCTCAATGATCACACCGACCGCTTGGAGAACGAAGAACATCATCATTTGACCTGGAATCCATAGAGAATAGAATGCTGACCGCACTATGTATTCATGTATTAAACCACTGATTGCGAACACGCCAATTGCCGGTATAGCTAATTCCATCATATCCACAACGGTACTAGCGATGGAATTATTATTTTTCGTCAATAATGGTCGTAGTTTCTGACTAATGAATTGCTTCAGCGGAACGTATGCTAGCGAAACCCATAATACACGGAACGTCTGGTGCCATCTGACCGACCATAAATCTGATAGTGATGTCGACAAATATGGATGCCTGAATAGCGGTTTCCATTCACTCTTGTCGTAAACACCTCGATCGTTGATCAAGGTCCAAACGAACACTCCAAGACGAGATGCTCCTTCCATCATTGTGCAAATGTAAACACCACCGATCAGATTCATTATAAATAATTCTACAGATGATAATGATAATAGTGTGTCGGCAGTAAATCGATGAAAGTAGTAATTTATGCAATCACTTATGAAAAGGAACAAGAAAGCAGGCGGAAGTAGCGTGAACGATGAGACAATCATCTTCGGCGAGGCGTTCCCATTGGTTCCGTTACTTTGGTGATTTCCCCCGTTTTCACTCTTTTTCTTTTCAATTGCTCTATATCTAACAGGTTGCCATAATTCCGCTTTCAGATCAGCCGTTGTCACGTAGACATTTTTACCGTTAAGTAATGAAGTGAAAAAGTAGAAATCGAAAAATCTCAATGTGGTGACAATCGCTATTGTCGTATACAGAAGATCAAATCCATAGCATTTAGAATAGTATGTGGATCCTATGTAGATTTCAGCTACTAAGAGTGGTAGGCCGATAATGCGTTTAATTATAGATGGCAATTTCTTCGGATGTATTAATAGGATGACACTGAGTAGAACGATAGGCGCGTGAATGAGCAAGGTGTGAATCGGAAATGAGACGCGCGGCATATCTAATGGATGGATAGGGACAAGCGTGAACAGGATGATGATGACATTGCTGCTTTTATGCTGATGGCCTCTAACAGATAATGGTGTTATTGGAATGTATTTGTGCTACTGTTGTCCTTTGTGTCGAGAAGCGGGAAGCGCCTGGGGTTGATCACATGGTTGTAAAGTGACTTTTACCCCTTTTCCTGTGTGACAAACTTCTGCTTTGTCTACATCACATTCTAATACAGCACAGTACAAATGATAAATCATATGCAAGAGATTCACTGTGACGATCCAATTGGCGTCAGTACGCCACAATAGTAATTTCCATATAAGACAAATAAGCAAACTCGAACCATATTGTGTTGGGGCTTATAACTGCCGAGTATGAGATAATCGTTATTGATTTCTGCGAGCCAAGCCTCTTTCCGTCTAAAGACTGTCAATCATATATGAAGAAATTCATGATCAGCAAATGAAACATTAACTTTTGACGCTCATAACAATCGATAACTGACGAGAGCATAGTATGATACGTATAGCAACCGATTAGCGAACTGCTTATGAATCATTAGCATTTGATATGCAAAAACGTGTATTTACAGATGTCTCTGTACAATGCTCAATATTAATATAGAAACTTGTTGAGAGTGAACTGTTTGTCTTACTAGCAACTGGCAACTGGCAATTTGACGGCGAGAAGAGTTGTTTGATTTCTAGTTAGACTCGATGCAATTATAAAGGATCAGATAATGCTAAATACTCACAAAAACCGTAGGACGCAGACAATGTGTGACGCAATCAATCTGTAATTTCGTAATACTGCACAAAACGAACAGTCTGTGCAGAAATAGTATACTAATACAGTAAAATAAGCAAACATTTAAACGCTTGACAAAGTATACGAATGAATCACAATTACCATATCAGCTGCCTATGTTGATATTTAGAGTCTCGATGGGCATATTAAGGTATTGTCCATTATAAAACGAAGCAAGGCATCACAAATTGGTACAAGCTACAAAAAATGAATTAAAATTTCGGTTGTTCAGACTCTCGCAGGCAAAAGAGGGTAATATACAGCACTAAATATGATGAATTGGTGAGTAAAGTAACGATTATGAAGAAGGATTAACGGAATTACATTGCTGAATATTAAGCGAGAAAATGGAAGCGCGACATCAACGCTAAAGACCGTATTTTTGACGGTGTAACGTAATACTAATGGCAACGCAATGTCACACTATGCATAATATAATTACGCTAAGTTATCAATAGGGGAGGTCTTCTCCCAATTGACATATGTGATGTTGACGTTCGGCAATCCCAAGAAACGTTTAGCTGCGAACATTCAAGGTAGACCCATTGGACACTATCTGAATGGAAAAGATATAATAATTATCGTTGTCATTGTGAACCAATCCCGAAATACTTCCGCGGTAGAGGCATTGGCAAAGAATCAATGGAAGGGATTCTACAAGCACTTGGTTGATGAGGTACATAGCAATAGGCTGGCTGTTTGGTTCGGTTTAAATAACAGTGTATTCATTATATTTATTATAGCTTTATAATAACAAACTAGTCGACGACCATTCAAATATTCTCCGATTCGCAGGCATAAGCAAAGGTATGCTTAAATTACGCTCATAGCTCGAATTTCATTCACAAATTAACTTGCAATTGTACATAATAGATATCTGCAATGATTATCGTATGAGTCTTGAATCTGGGAACTTACATGATTACTTGAAAGATTTTTATCAAGAAATGACATTGGAAACGAAAACGGTACTTGGTTTAAGCATTGCAAATGGATTGAACTATCTGCACGATATGCAAATCATTCATAAGTATTTGGTATTGTGTTATTATAATTATGCATCATTTTGTTAACAAGTACGAATAGAAATTTTCAAGTGTCGCGATCCATGATTCTAATAACTCGAATATTGTATTTACACTGATATTTCTAGAGTTCGGATAATATTCTAATTTGTAAAGGCATTGCTAAAATATCTGGTTTCGGATTCCTTTGTAAAACTAAAGAAGAGCTAGCATATGTTGATCCATTGTTATTTGCTAGCAGCTCATACAAACATGGGGAAAAGTCTGATATTTTTAGTTTGGGTGTAATTCTGTGGGAAATATCCAGCGGAAGACGACCGTGTAAAGCATTAACACTAGCTACAGATATAATCCGATTTCGATTGAATGGCTATCGTGACGATCCTGTTACTGGAACGCCAAATAGATACGTTGAATTGTATTCTGAATGCTGGGATGACGATCCTCAAAGGCGACCACTTTGCAAAAAAATTGGTCAAAGATTGGAGTTGCAAAAAATTTGCTTATTGCTTGATGGATTATTGGATGACGTGCCGGATCATACATTCGAAAAGAGAGTTATACAAGTCTACAATGCGTTTCATAACCATGGTATACTGAATGGTGTTTGCAAGTCAATGAATATCTACAACATATTTGATCAATACTATGATGTATTGAACAATCTCACTAAATTACTAGAGATCAAGCCAAATGATGCATTTGCATTAAGTGGAAGGGGGACTATCTATCAGAAGCTTGAAAAATATGACAATGCTTTGACTGACTTTAGTAAGTCATTGGAAGCCGAACCAAACAATCCGCTTGTCCTAAACAGAAGGGGAACTATCTACTATGTACTTAAGCAGTATGGCAATGCGTTAGATGATCTTAACAAGTCTTTAGGGATTAATACAAATGACGCGTTTGCATTGAGGAGAAGGGGAATTGTCTATCACGCGCTTAAGCAATATGACAATGCATTAGATGATTTTAATAAATTGTTGGAGATTAATTCAAATGACGTATTCACATTGAGTAGAAGGGGAACTACCTACCGCAAACTTAAAGAATATGAAAAGGCATTAATTGATTTTAATAGATCTTTGAAAATTGAACCAAATCACCCGTTTGCTTTGAGTGGAAGAGGATTTGTCTACGGAGCATTAAAGCAATATGATAAAGCCTTAAATGATTTTAATTTATCGCTGAACATTAAACGAAATGATCCATGGACTTTAAGTGCGAGAGGACTCGTCTATGGTGTATTGAAAATGCATGGCAAGGCATTGAACGATCTCAACAAGTCATTGATGACACGACCAGATGATGCTGATGCACTAGGTCGAAGAGGATGTGCCTATAATGCACTTAAGCAGTATCACAAGGCGTTGAATAATTTTAATAAATCATTGGAAATTACACCAGATAATGCAATTATGTTGAGTAGAAGGGGGTATGCTTATTACCGGCTTAAAAAGTATGATCGTGCATTGAGTGATCTCAATAGTTCACTAAAAATTAAACCAAGTGATTCATTTGCGTTGAAAACAAGAGGTTCTATTTACTACCGGCTTAAGCAGTATGATAATGCATTGACAGATCTCAATAAATTTTTGGAAATTGAGCCGAATAATATTTTAATACTAAGAAAAAGAGCGGACGTTTATTTAATGCTCAAAAAATATGATAATGCATTGGAAGATGTCAATGCATCATTAGAAATTGAACCAAATCATTCCAAAACGTTGGAGACAAGGGGTTTTATTTATTACTGCCTTCGTGAATACAATAATGCCTTACATGATTTCAACAAGTCATTGGAAATTGAACCAAACAATGCATTTATATTGAGTATAAGGGGAAATATTTATCATAGTCTTGAACGATATGATGATGCATTAAGCGATTTTAATAATTTGTTGGAAATGGAACCAAACGACGCGTGGGCACTGTGTAGAAGAGGATCTGTTTATTATGAACTAAATCAATACGACAACGCTTTGAAGGATTTCAATAAATCGTTGGAGATTAAACCAAATGATGAATGGACATTACGTCAGCACAGTGAAGTTTCTCTCAAAATTGAGCAGCAGAACCAGAATGTTTAGTTTGTTAGATTACACTAACATGTGAAGCGTGGCAATTAGACTTCGTTTTCTTGTTTTGTTGTAATAGTAAATGGTAATGCAAGTGACTTCATAATTGGTCAAGATATTAATGTAGCAAGTAACAAGCTTATCTGTGCAAATTCAGCTTAACTCGGCGGTGACCAAACAGATAATAATTACTCTACCGAAAATTGTGTTACGATGTTAACCAGTATAAATATATAATAAGAAGGGATAAATATTAATATTATTATAAAAAACCTTATTCAGCTATGGATTTTTTAGTCACAGTAAAATCCCTTTCCAGATTGTCCCACACGGTGTAATCATAAAAGATTTATTATTATTATTAAGGATTATGATAAACATTATCATAAAAAAGCTTAGGTCGTAAATAAGTCAATACATGTAGACAAATATTCAGTTATGGGTTTCAGTCACACTTAATTACTTGCCGAATAATCGTCATGTAAATTTAACAGTTTAAAAATTATCTATATTATACGCATAGAGTGGTATAATATGATGTAGCTGTTATCATACGAAAGTTGTTTGCAATTAACCTTACCAGTTTGAGGAATTTTGCTCACCGCCTCCCGTCACTTTTATATTTTACACGCTTTGACTATGTGCCACCAGAGTCCTTTTCTTCTTGTACGAACTTGTCTGTACGTTGCATAAACTTTTGCAAAAATTCTTGATCAAGCTATTTTTGTTGTAATTTCGCTTTTTCTTTCTTTGCTTCCTTGGTACTAGCCTTTCGTTTATGAAGTTATTTGCACAATTAGACCAACGAAAGTCAAAACCGAAATGCGGACCGTTCTTGTAGGGAATATCTTTGATAGGTAACCATCAAATGTACATTTGATTACTGAATTGCCTTAGGGACACTTTCGATAACCAGGAATTTACCCGTCATGTCGACATGTACACGGACATAATATTTCCTTTTTAAGGGTAGTGATTATTAAAGCACATCTCTAGGAAGGCTGTGATACCTTGGCGGATTGGTCGAAATTTAAACTTTCGTTCCAATCGTAATTATAATTCGAATTTCATAAATAATTGTTACCTTATTGTTATTATCGAATTTGTTAAAATAATCAAACAGAACCACATTAATATTCCGCTTTATACAAAAATCAATCGAACAAAATCCAACGTGCGACACAGCTGATGACTGGCTGAAGATGTCGTACGATGGTCACGTTCCTGCTAATACTAACGAGTTCTGGGTAGCTATTCAAGCAACGTTACCAAGTTTATTATCGACTATTATAAACGTATTATTTGGAGACAAACTATGATGACTTAGACATAACTATATATACATGTCGATATAAGTAAGCAACGGTTAATATCAATTAACAAAAATTCCGTACATCTCCGAATATTCTTAAAGACGGTTTATCATAAATATAATTAACTTATAATAATAATAAATAATAGCAAACAAATGTTGCACAAATTTGTACATGTGCCAATCGTATGCTTATGCTTAGCTTCATACCCGTTGCTACATATCATGCATTGGCCAAATTTGGCTATCGAAGCATATACTGTATTCCAAGCATAGACTACTTAGCTTCATATATACCACCATTATCCAATCGTACATTTATCGTACAGATGGGTGGCAACTGGGGACTGAGTTAACTATCATATATCATATATGTCGGAGTTAGTGGAGGTATACTTTTCAAGCGCATAGACGACTTTATCTTCAGGTTTGTCAATGTGGCCAAGTATGAAGTCAAGTGAAATGTGTTGCTCGATATTTCTTTCTAGACACAACAGTTCTGTTAGGCAAGTAGTATAAATATCCTCCTTAGGTCTTTTACGAACTGCAGCAAAAGCTTCAATAAGAGTTTCGCCTACACAGCTTAGTCTGTCTTCCAATAATATTAGGACGTTTCCGATAAGCTTGTCAGTCAGTTTAAAACCAACCGCCTGTAAGTCGCTTAACTTCTTGACAACTTGTTCCAATCCGGGTAAAGCCGATCCCTTAAATTCATATAGCAGCGAGCTTTGTACGACAATATCATTTACGTCGTTTACTACTTCAGGATATCCATTTTCCTTCCAGACATCCACTAATTCAGGGTAAAACTGGATAGCCTGTACGATAATATTCCAGTTCAAGTCGTTTGTGTATCCATCAAAATCACCGGTGGATACACGTAAATATGAAATCTCTGATTCTTGGGTTAGGAGGAAATGGTACGAATTTGTGCGTTCTAATTAACGTTTTAATTTCATCTATATTTTTCCGTAATACGACTATCCATTGTCTGGTCTCTGGTGATCCACCTGCAAGATAATAGAATAGTTCCATGTCATTTCCATGTACGGGCATATCGTCCCCGCCAAATCGGTCATAACCTTCTTTGAGAATTCGAAAATAAACATCGAAGGAAAGATTGCTTGCCCACGGATTGCAGGTTTTGTTTTGAAATGATGTTTTCTGAAACGGGTCGGGAGTGCTCATGGTATGCCTCTCTTTGAGATCGATAAGTTTTCTGTCATACTTGCCAAATCCGAGCACCAATCTTTGGATAAAGTATCGACTAATGTGTGCCTTCTGCGCAAATAAACATTCAACTACATCAAGATTAATAAAAGGTTTGCCTATCCTTACCGCGTGAAAGAATGCGTGGGTTTTTCCATGCCTGCTGATCAACCACATAGCTTTTGTAAAAGGTAAATTTACGATATTGTTCCATTTGCGCGAACACTTGGCAAGGGATGTAGGATTTTTTAATTGAAGAATAATTTCCACCTTAAGCTCTGGTGCTAGGTTGTTTAAATACATGAGTGTATGAGGATGCTGGACCGTTTAGATGACGCCTGAAGACATTTCAACATATTGGTTATCGAATGATCATATTCAAACCGACAGCACAAATTGATACTCATACCAGTATTATCGGAAAAATTATCGCTCGCCAAAAGTATTGGTTAGCAGTAATCCGTATAGCAAAACCTCGTATTGAATAGCACTCGCGAGTATTGAAACCCATACTATTTATACCTGGTTTTTGGTGAATCTCAAAATGGGAATTTTTGAAAGGTCGAAATTCGTGTTACGACGAAAATGCAAAGGGGTTTTTTATTATTTTTAAAGTAACGCATATAAATAAGTTCCAACCAATCATTGTATGAACATGTACGCACTATAATAATTTTTAAATAACATCCTACTGCTCGACTAGTTAGTTTCAGATTTGGAACGAACACTGTTTAGTTATTCAAGGAAACATTAACTTTTGCTTCAAAAACGTGTACAGAAATACATATACAGTCAGCTCTCTTATAAAGACCTCTCGTGTTTTTTATATTATATCTCAGGCCAATTTTATAAAAAAATTGATGTGTTATACTTTTGTATTATTTTAACATTGCCCGACAATAATATGGTGTGCAAATTTAGGCGTTTCGACAAATATTCTCCGGGAAGTGCCGTCAGAGAAGTGATTGTCTCGGGGAAATGATACCTGGAGAATCAATACAATTAGTTACAAAAACTTCAAAGTTAAGCGCACTTGTGATATATTAGTTATTACTACTTGACAAGGACAGGTTTAGTTAAAATGACAGTTTATATTGCCTAAACGCAAATGTTTTCAGCCAAAAAACCGTCATACAACATCGGTTATGACCGAATTACAAGATTAAAGAATAAAATAATATAAGATAACCTGTCGTAAATGAAATAAACCAGACTTTAATACACCATACCAATATACTGTTTAAAATCGATGACTCGCAAAATTAATTCCCATACAATTTATATGATGAATTTTTCGTAAACCGATGATGCATATGAAATATAGATCTTTGATAACGATATTTATAACAATACAGATCGGCTAATTTTAAGGCAATTTTTTTAATTTAAAATACCTATAGAAAAATGTAAGACAGCATAGCTTATACAGTATATTAATTTAATTTTTGAGTACACTCATTATTAAAATAAAAAATGTAGATTAATTTTATGACTACAACATTCTGTAATCAGTATACTTTTTTGGATATCAACCTCACGGAACTGGCAATTAATATATGCGAAGTAGAGGGTTAGGGTTAGGGTTGTAAATAATGATGCCATAATAATAAGTTATGACAATATAATATTCATTATTATCGCTCTGTAATAAAACTTTCTTCAAGTTTAGGATATCTTTACTATAATGCCTTCTTCGCCACTAACAGCCTCGTTTTAAAATACTAATTTATTTTGATGTCGATATCAACGGGATGTATGTAAAAAGAACAGGCATTCGATCCGAACAGCGGAGAAAGACAGCGGTATCTAGAATATTGTGAGTTTAAGGATAAGTTGAGAGTACTATTAGCAGCAAACCATATCAATTATGCAAATAGCGGAACGAGAGTCTATTATTAATATTGTATGAAATCTGAAATATGCTAATTTAATCTGTTGATAGGGAATATTCGATATCAAATATATGTGCTGGGAATTTATATATGGAAAAGTACATTCTCTAACCGCTGTTGTTAATAGAAAAAAGTTTATATTAATAGGTTGAGTACTAAAGAGGGGTTACCATAGTATTTTTGTTGAAAGGCATGCATTTTTATAAGCAAAAATTATATTATAAAATTTAACGGCTTATTAATTTGGCTCAGGCTTATTCCCTAGATTGTTCACATTTACCATTCTTTCCTCTCTTTTCTCAATCATACTAACAT
The DNA here is from genome assembly GCA_910592205.1 of Paraglomus occultum. Taxonomy (NCBI): domain Eukaryota; kingdom Fungi; phylum Glomeromycota; class Glomeromycetes; order Paraglomerales; family Paraglomeraceae; genus Paraglomus; species Paraglomus occultum. The sequence continues at coordinate 10,169 of CAJVPJ010000067.1, forward strand.
AAAAGGATCAATAGTGCAGCTATACCTCGTCAAGAATACGTATTTATCTGGTTTTAAACAAATTTCATAGTGTTGTTCGTTTTCGAGTTAGAACTCCGTCTCACATTTGTCCAAGTGGCTCGCCGTTCGCTAGCTTTTCGTCAAATCAATTTAAATGCTTAATAAGAGTTCGAACTTGGCTTGTGCCACAGTAGCTACGTAACTATCTAAATTCTGTCAATAGATGTACTTAAGCTACAAGATATAAACCAATTTTATATTCTCAACGAGAAACTTCTCACATAGTCGAAAAATATCAGCTATATGCGCCGTTTAACACACTTTCATGAACGTATCAACTCTCGTTCGAAGAATAAGCGTATGGACAAGTAACGACGAAAGCTTGCTGTCAATGAACTGTACTTAGTTGATCTCGTGGCACCCATTTTTTGTGGCTGGAGCAGAGTTTGCCGTTACTAGTACAAAAATGCACGTGTTTTTTGAAACAAAAAGGAGTCTCGGATGACGTAAAGTATCACATTACACCAATAAATATACGAGATTTGAATTTTGGGTTATTTACGATGTTTGGAATTTTTCTCTTGCATGGTAATGTATGTGATTCAAGTATCAAGAATAGTGCACAAACCAATATTAAACGGAAGTTAATTTGAGCGACACAGCATTTTATTAAAAGTTAGGGGATCGCAGGACAGATAGTCAATTGCTTTAATGTTAACAAGGTTGCTAATACCCATTTATAAGCACAATTTCAATATTGATCCAGTTAAGGCAATTACAATATTCCATGTAATACAAATGTGACAATCATTAGTGACATTTGAGATTTAAATCTTGTTCCTAAACATCAATAGATGTACTTAAGCCACAAGACATAGACAAACACAAAGCAGACTGCTGGTTTCTGAGTCCGCCATGTCAACCGTACACAAGAGGTGGCAAACTGTTGGATGATAGAGATAATAGAGCAAAACCACTCCTGCATCTCATTGAAATACTGTCCCAATTGCGTCACCCATCAAAGTTCATATTCATCGAAAATGTATCGAGCTTTGAATACTACTTACCGTTTAAGTAAGCGATGGGTCTATGGAAAAGATGGTAATGGTTCAGGGTTTGCTTTCCCCGAGCCTGCCTTACGAGGCTTTATTCCTGTCGTTTGCTCACGCTACATTCATTACACAGCAGCTGCTGTGAAATGTTGATAGGCAATTGTCCCATCAAATATCCTGTGTAATCGTTTATCGTATGTATAGCTACCGACTTTATATTATTAGAAATCCAAGTGCAGAGAAAAACTCGTCGGAACAGCTTTGTCATATTAATTATCGAATACGGAGTGGTTATTGCAATTATCAGCAGTTTGACTGAAGAGTATCTTTCTATTGCGTCTATACACACAACTTGGCCATTTTTTCCTGTAGAGGAATCTGTTAGAACAACCACTACGCCCAGTACATCTGAACAATCGATGCAACTTCAAAAGTCTCGACTCTCGATCGTTTCTTACAGAACTCGCAATCAAATTTCAAAGAATTTTATTTAACCAGGAATTGCCGATTTGGTAAGTGATTGTCCTGTTGTACAATAAATCGGATTAATGCACTATTAATCTGGATCCATTTTACAGCGACATTGTGGATCCCAATGATAGGCGTTCGGCAACTTTCACAAAGGTTTGTTTATCAATGTACAGTGGCATGGTAATATATGTTTAAGTTCAAAGGAGTTTTTACAGTACCCACTATTAGATAGAAGTCGATGGAGTTGCTGGACAATTGCCGCTCAATTCAATATTGGCAGCAATTAGCAAGATAATGTATTTGCACATAATTCTTAAAAATTTTCCAATGCCATGATAATTAGAAAGTTGCTCAAATAGAAATCTTAAAACTTAGTACTAGTTACGTAGATCTTTCGGAATCCTTATTTGATTCCTGCGGATGTCATCTTATCAACCGGTCCGGTTTGTAAAATACATGATACTATTGCGAGAAATCTTTATTATTACGTGATTGATGACGAATCTGAAAAATGTTAACAGTAACGTGACCATTCACACGACATCTCAATGGAGAAAGATATTATTTTTATAAAGTGTGAAACAATTAGTGCAGAATCTTAATCCTTTATTTTTGTAAAGAGTTGCATCGTCCATTATCCATACAGCTAAGGCCAAAGGTGATAAATACTGATGGATAATCTGATAAATGTAGGTAAAAAGCTTAGGTAAAAAACTCAGGTAAAAAACTTAGGTAAAAACTTAGTTGGATGCTTATTGAGCTATTTCCTCCGCTATTTGTAAACAAAAGCTACCAAATAACAAACTGACTTGAAAAAAAACAACCTTTTTAAAAATACAAGGAAAAAGAGCTTTAAATAAACAGTTAAACGAAAAGGGAATAAGTAAACCGGTAAACCTGATCATATAATTAGCTATTTAAGCAAGAAAATCTAATCATTGTTGGATTGGAACAAACTCGACTGGAAGCTATTAAAAGTCCGATACAATAGGTAATTATGGTAAACACGAATAGCACACCCAGAGTCAATTGGTTGCTTCCAAGAAGTTGTAACAAGCATACCGTTAAAAAAAATAATAGAAAAGCTATCTTAGCGCACGCCATGTGCGATCTGTAAATAGTGTTTCATAAATAGACTTGGTAGAAAATTATCTATTTTAAATGGCTACCTTTTCCAAAAAAAAATAAATAAAGTAAGCTACGGCCATGGGTTGGCACTGTTTTAGATCACATAATAATGACCTCAGCGTAGACGCTGGCCAAAGATTTCAAGCCAGCTTCTAAACACGCCTGTTATATTGGTTCGTTGAATCACATTCAACCATTCCCCTCTGTCTGCGTCACTGCTCGCATTTACATTGCGCTGTGCGAATGGGGTAACGCCCAATAATGGAACTTGATCAGCTTCTGACGGTGGATATTCAAATTTGAATCCAAAGAGTCTTGATAAATATCCAAATAGACATTTGATAACCGCATCACTCGGGCAGTTTTCGATTATTGGTAAAAATTGTGGTTCGAAAGGAACCCCTTTCATACAATATATTTTAAAGATGCGATCCAAATCCTGCCATTCATTTTCTAACCGAGCGGAAGACGAGGCAAGAGTTGGAAAGGATTCACGAAGTTTTGCTTCTCCTATACGGGCGGTTACAATCTCTTTCATTAAATATCTAGTAACTGGAGACCCTGGGCCAAACTTTTCCAACATGTATTCGTATACGATTGGTGAATACTTTAAAATAGTACAGGCAAGAGGAATTGAGCTATTATTGCCTAGATAAATATCCAATGGATTCTCAATACGGTTCTCTTTGATCTGAAAAAGAATTTCCTCTTCGGGCGTATCAATTCGATTGATGACAAATTCAAGTGAATCATGATGCTTGAAAGTTCTTTCAGAATTCAAGAGTTCTCTCAAGCAAATAGGGAGTACGTTTTTTTTCTTAACAATGGCAAACGCTTTGATGAGTATGTCCCCTATCGTTCCAAGTTTACGCTTAAACAATATCAAAACGTCTCCAATCACGGCATCCGTCAGTTCGAATCCAAGCAATATTAGATTGTTTAGTTTCTCGACGACTTGATCTAGGCCTGGTTCAGTCCAACCTTCGGGAGGGTTTGGTGGGTAAAGGATAAGTAACGATCCTTGCATGACCAAGTCGTTCACATCACTAACTATCTCGTGATACCCGTTTTTCTTCCAGATATTAACTAATTTGGGATATATAACTATTGCACGTGCGATGACGTTTAGTTGTCTCACGTTCTCATACCCATCAGATGGCGGATAGTCATCAAAATTAGCAGTGCGTGACTCAGTCTGCATATTTGAATAGAAAAGCCCAATTTTCATATTTTTTTCTTCCTCGAAAATATGTTTTTGACGTTTCGGTCTCGGAGGAAAAGGAGCAAATTTGTACTTCAGAATCAGAGCTTTGATCTTCTTTTTATTTTCCTTCAATTTAGTTCTCGCTTGACTAATAACTAATGGACCGGCTGATAGATAATAAAAGGATTCCATATCATTCCCTCGGACAGGAATGTCATTACCATCAAACCAATCATGACCCTCTTTGAGAATTCGCGAGAACACATCAAACGAAAGATTGCTCGCCCAAGGGCTTCGAATCTTGTTTTGAATGGATTTTTTCCGATCGGGATCAAGAGTACCCATATTATGCGTAAGTTTGAGATCAATAAGCCTGTTGTCATACTTGCCAAATCCGAGCACCAATCTTTGGACAAAATATCGACTAATGTGCGCCTTCTGCGCAAATAAACATTCGATTACATTAAGATTGATAAAAGGCTCCCCCATTCTTACTGCGTGAAATAACGCATGGGTTCTTCCATGTCTAAAGATCAGCCATTTGGCTTTCGTTGATGGCAAATTCACAATGTTATTCCATTCATGCGAACATCTGGCAAGAAAAGTAGGATTTCTCAAGTAGAGGATAATTTCCACTTTAAGCTCCAGCACTAAATCGGCCAGACATATGCGTGGAAGGTCTACCTCAACCGCACGTTGGAATGTTAGTAGGCCATCTGCGTATATATTTAACATATTCAGAACGTATTGATACAGAATGCTCTTCAAAACGACAGCAAAACTCGTTACACATACCATTATTATCGGGGGAGTTATTACTTGCCGAAAGCATTGGTTAGCAATATTCGTATAGCAAAACTTCGTATTGAATAGCACTCGCGAGTATTGAAACCCATGCTATTTATCCCTCAACTTCTGGTAATCCCAATATGGAATTTTTTGAAAGGTCGAAATTCGTGTTACGACGAAAATGCAAAGGAGTTTTTTTATTATTTTTAAAGTAACGCATATAAATAAGTTCCAACCAATCATTGTATGAACGTGTACGCACTATAATAATTTTTAAATAACATCCTACTGCTCGACTAGTTAGTTTCAGATTTGGAACAAACACTGTTTAGTTTTTCAAGGAAACATTAACTTTTGCTTCAAAAACGTGTACAGAAATACATATACAGTCAGCTCTCTTATAAAGACCTCTCGTGTTTTTTATATTATATCTCAGGCCAATTTTATAAAAAAATTGATGTGTTATACTTTTGTATTATTTTAACATTGCCCGACAATAATATGGTGTGCAAATTTAGGCGTTTCGACAAAATATTCTCCGGGAAGTGCCGTCAGGGAAGTGATTGTCTCGGGGAAATGATACCTAAGCGCACTTGTGATATTAGTTTTGCTACTTGACAAGGACAGGTTTTATTTAAAATGACAGTTTATATTGCCTAAAGGCAAATGTTTTCAGCTATACAACGTCGGTTATGAGCAAATTATAAGATCAAAGAATAAAATAATATAAGCAAGATGACCGGTCGTAAATAAAATAAACCAGACTTTAATACACCATACCAATATACTGTTCAAAATCGATGACTCGCAAAATTAATACCTTTCAATTCCCATACAATTTATATGATAAATTTTTCGTAAACCGATAATGCAGATGAGATATAAACTTTTGATAATGATATTTATAACAATACTAATACTTCATACAAAATTGGCTAATTTTAAGGCAGTTTTTTTAATTCAAAATACCGATAGAAAAATGTAAGACAGTGTAGCCTATATATTAATTTAAATTTTTGAGTACACTCATTATTAAAATAAAAAATGTAGATTAATTTTATGACTACAACATTTTGTAATCAGTGTACTCTTTGGATATTAACCACACGGAACTGGCGATTAATTTATGCTGGGTAGAGGGTTAGGGTTAGGGTAGTAAATAGCGATGTCATAATAATAAGTCATGACAGTATTATATTAATATTTATTATTATGAATTACTACTACTTTATAATAAACCCCTCTCTAATTCTTCTTTACGTAATTATTATTTGCTAAAATAAAATAAACTATTTTAAATTGAGACTCTGTCACATCTCCTTGTTGAAAAAATTTGTTAACATTTTTGTTATCTCGTTCCCGTATTTGTTTAATTGATACAAATATGTCGTAATAGACTTTGCAATCTTGACACGTCTTGGATTTGGCGGTCTTTCTGTTCTACGTACTGTAAAAGCAATTTGTATTGTTCCAATGTCGTAGAAGGAGCTGAACTAATTTAGCCCAGACGTTATTTCGCCTATTTGATAGCATTCCTAGCCAGTTTACATAGCCGTCAGAGAAATACGTCTTTTCTCCAATAAAAAATTTGTAATACAGTAATTGCGCAACTATTTAATTGCGTAATATCTAATTACGTAACTATCTAATTGCTAATTGCATTATCAGATGTCAACAGGTGTGCACAAACACATACCCAACTGCTGGATTTTACGCCAAAAGGCAAGAGAGCAAAAATCGCTCCTGCATCTCATTGATTACTGCCCAATTACTTTACCTCATCTTGTTGAAGATGTATTGAACTTGAGGTATATTACCAATTTAAGTAATCGTTTATCGTGTGCATAGCTACTGACTTTATTATTAGAAATCCAAGTGCAGAAAAAAACTTTTTTTTGGTTCCAAAGGATAGGTTGTCGCTATCAGCGCAACAATGCAGTTTGACTGAAGAGCACCTTTCTACTGTCGGCCGTTCTTTTCCGCAGAGAAATCTGTTACAACGACTATTCTCAGTACATCTAAACGATCGATGCAAGCCTCAAAAGTCTCGACTCTCGATCGTTTCTTACAGAACTCGCAATCAAATTTCAAAGAATTTCTCGTTCCGCATGAGTATTTAATCAAGAATTGCAATGGTTCCGATTTGGTAAGTGATTGTCCGGTTGTACAATATATCGAATTAATGCACTACTAATCTGGATCCATTTACAAAGACATTGTAGATCCCAATGATAGGCATTCAGCAACTTTCACAAAGGTTTGTTTATTAAATGTATGGAATTTTTTTCAGTCATTGGTGGCATAGGAATATAGTCTAAGTTCAAAAGAGGTTTTATAGTACCCACAATTAGATAGAAGTCGATGGAGTCGCTGGACAATTGTCGCTCGAGTTCGATATTGACAGCACCATCTACAATTATATTATGTATTGGCACATACCTCTCGTCCAGGATTAAAATGTTTAATCAAAGAGACTAATACCATGATAATTAGGAAGTTGCTCAAGAAGTCTTAAAACTTAGTATTAGTTACGTAGGTCGTTCGGAATTCTTGTTTGTCGCACAAATTTAGATTCTATATAATAATAAGCCGTTTTCGAATCCGTTAACTGCCTGCTTATCAACCGGTCAGCTACCACGCATGGTTTGGTGCTACAGCTCAAAGTGGAAATTATTGTCCGCTTGAGAAATCTTACATTACTGTTCGCATGAATGGAATAACATTGTAAACTTACCGTCTACAAAATCCAATGCACTATTTCACGCAGTAAGAATGGGCAAACCTTTCATTAATCTTGGGGTGGCGGAATGTTTATTTGCGCAAAAGGCGCACGTCAGTCCAAAGATTGGTGCTCGGATTTGGTAATTATGACAATAGACTTATCGACCTCAATTGACGTATAACATACTTTCGATTCGTTTCAGAAAAAAACCCCCGGCAGTCCGTGAACAAGCGATATTTCCATTTTCGAATTCTTAAAAAGAGTCATGACCGGTTTAGTAGAAGCAGCATTCCGGCGCGTGGAAACGACATGTATTTATTTTATTATCTCTCGGGTGGGTAACCAGTCAATCGATATTTGAATTGCAAAAAATAGATAAATTAAAGCGTTAACTAGAACGTACAAAATTCGTCTCTTAAGCCAATGGGGCAAAATTCATATTTACACATCGGTGATGCTTTAGACGTTTATACGCAACTGAACATTATCGCAAGGCCTATCCAGAATTGGCCAATCTTCGGAAGCAGAATGAATATCATGAAGTAGGAGCGACGTAAATGATGTCGTTGTACGAGGCTCGCTATTACATGAGTTTGAGGGATCAGCTTTACCTGAATTAGAACAAGTTGTCAAGAAACTAAACAGTTTACAAACGGTTGACCGATAAGCTTATTGGAGATGCTTTAATACTATTGGAACACAAGCTAAGCTGTATAGGCGAAACACTTATTCTACTGTTCAAGGAAGATATTTATGCTATTTGCCTAACAGAGCTGTTACATCCGGCTTGTGTTATGTAAGAAGTAGCTTGAAGCAGCACTTTGTAATTTGGGGAAGCGTTGTGTATGAATTTCGTCAAGAAAAAATGTTATTTATCTTAGCGTTGATAAGTGCCATTAAAGAAAAGCGATCTCCGGTTGTTTGGCATTGGATTATTAATAGAATTAGCACGTCTGACAGTTGTATCTGTAGAAGTGGTTTAAACGACAAGCAATCGTTTTATAAGTTTTCATAAACCTCTCTCTCTCTCCGAGCCCTAACCGTTTAGCTTGCACATTAAAATTTTGTTACATGAAAAAATTTTAAATACTTAATAATTTTGGTCACAATGTCTTTAACAAAAAACGGTTAGTTAATACAAATGAAATTGTTTGATAATTGAGTGCATGCTGCAACAAATTACAAAACGCAAGTTTAGGATTTTATTTGTCCAGCCTTTTAATCATTAAATATCCATCATACGTATCATTGCGTCAATATTTGTGATGGCGTAATTGTCACAACAGACTGGAAGAGCAAACAAGATAATACTTTCCGACGGTGTATGGGAATATAAAAAACAAAATGCCAATCTAAACAAATGTTGGCGGAAAAGCAATTTATTGTTTGCGAGGGTAAGTCATAGATTGTTGCATTGTTATCTGTCTTTCTCTGACATATATATTATCTCTCTATTCAGAAGATTAGCAAACTGTCAAATTTATATTTACTTTGTAGTAATGCTTAGGTTCAGTCCAAGTATTGAAATGTATACCATCACTTTACATTAGTCCGTCTGAATTAAATTGCCAATAACTTTGCTTAATATCAAGATGAAGAATCTACAGAACAACATTCTAATGGTGACTATTTGCTGACAGATTTTTATCGACCGACATACGATCTCGGCCTATACTGTTGCAATATAATTTTACCACATATACGACAATACAATGTTTCCTTACCAAATTTATTTTTACAATCACGTGTGTGCATTTAGAGATTGTCGAAAACCTTGCACGTGCAGAATATAAGCCTCGAGGTTGGAACATGATGCATTTAGGGAGTTTGCATTTAGGAAGTCTGCATTTAGGGAGATATGTGTAACCGAAATTTCAATTATAATTTGCGCCCATTTGAAGCGATAATGAAACGTCGTGACAAAAGCAATCCGGTGCAAGTCTGAGTAACAATAGTGTTAACCTTTACTTGGCGGCTATCTTCCTCATTAGATTGATCAATTAAAGTTGATAGAATTTGCAACCATCATAGGAACTATATACAGTAGTTTTGGTGACTAATGCCTAGTCAATTTATTTCGTTGATAAGAGCTACGCGCTGAACCGTAAACTGATAAACACGCGCCTTTCTCGTGAAACGTTACATTCTTTATGAACGGATACAAATGTCTTATTTTTTATTGCAGGAATAACTCAGGATAGTTGTTCCAATCGGGTATATTAAAGTCAATATTTTTATTATATAAATTTTGCTAATAATGGATAATGGCACAATACTCAGGAAACAACCATAAGTAGATAAAATTTAATAATAACACTTGTATAGCTTTTAATATTAGTCATTAAAACGGCAAATTATTCAGTAATATTTGGATTAATGTCCAGAATACAATCCATAAAAGCATTTTCATACTATTCAAGTACGAATTATTCTCGAACGATCCAATCTAACGTCTTTTTCCTTACGGTTTTCACAAAAAGAACGATTCTCATTACTCTTCTGTAACGGATTATACAATTTCCCACAAATATTACAAACGCTCTTATGAAGAAACAATATATTTGTAACATTCGTATCGATCATTTTTATGAAATAGTTCGATGCATAATATTCGGGCGTTATGACAGCCAATCCAATGATATCACATGATCTGCATCTTCTTTATCCATTAAGAGGCGCAATGAGTGAATTACAGATCCTTGCCTTTCACAAAGTATAATAAATTATCCCATCGTTTAATTAATTGTTAGTCAATCTTTCGACCGCTGTTGAGTCTATATCTGTTTATTGAGTATATGACAATTGTAGTTGCGTTTAGATGTATGTATACATCAGGTCTTATTCTATTAAACATATGCATGTGAGATGGCCGAATGTAACATGTTTTCAGGTGTTGTCGTTATTATTGAATCTTGCAAATGCCACAGCGCACAATTCAGTTGCTACGTAACTTATCACATAGTCCTTATTCTACTGTATTATGTCATACTATTCACATATAATTATCTAGAGCTTATGTCGTAGAACTACAGTTCTTGTCGCATCAAATAGTACTAGCGATGAAGGTAATTATTGATCATAACACAATATGAAGGATTCTCTATTCTGTGTATTAATAACGTTATTGGAATATGATAAACTTTATTCTCAATCCTTTTAAGCAACAACTCATATTGAGTCTATGCCATATTTACACAATATCTTATACAGTGCGAGTTGTTGTATGCCTAATGAAGACATTGTCAACTACATGTTGAATGGCAGTGCAATGAGTGTACGATGCTTCTCCAAAATCGATAGATATTGACTATTGTTTTGCGCACTGCACGTTGAGAACATCACCTGCAAATTGATGAAATACGTGTGAAGGGGGAATGATTGTTGTTGGATGTGAGAAACAACGAAGAGAACTGAGAAGAGACGGTTGGTATTTGATCCATAGAGCAATTGTCATAACAATAATAAGAGCAGATCCTCAATTAGGATGTCAATTCAACAGTATTTATATTACCTAATTGGAGATTATCGATCACAGCGTATTGTGTGTCACACTAAAGACCATTGTTGAATGTTCAAGGTAATGGACAATGGGGAAATATGCAAAATTTAACGTATAAATATATAGAATAGATTTATAAACTGACTACGTAATAATTAGTTATCATGGTCACAAATCAGCAAACACACATGCTGTGAGTTCGCTCATGCCGATCAAGTGGAATTTTATTAAATTTAATTCTATTATGAACATGCACAACCCATGAAACTGCGGATAGAATAACTAACAATAATAATATTATGACATTGTGAATACTGCAGTGTGTAGCACAATACAAACCGATGTATTTATTAAGTGCGTAATAAAAAAAATATGCATAACTACACTATAGTGTATTATCTCCTTTCACCCGCTGTACGACATGTCCATATTCGTAGTGGTAAAGCCTCTTATGCACTAACTTTCCAAATATCTCGCTCGAACGTTTGTACTCACGCTCACAGAAGCTCTTACTCTCATACTACATTTCTCGCGTTTTCTCATCTCCTCTTTTACTCTTTACTCTCTCTTGCTTTTTTCTCTGCTATTTATCATCACCTTCATATTCGATTTGCTCCTATCCACGGCCATGGATGAAGCAGCAAAGAAAAAACATTGCAGTCTTATCATGTTTGAATTTGATCCGTCCTCTGCTGCATACAACGCACGCAAAGCAAGTCAACCAATGCCATTAATGATTGACTACACTACATCTCTGGAAAACAGTTGTATTCAAACACAAGACAACTTTGTACTCACTTCTTTTGTCGAACCTATTCGAGTAAAGCCACGTAAATGTAAGCCTCCTCCCAAGTCAACGAACGGCGCGGTTGTGAAAAATAGTAGTACTGCCACTACTATCGTTAATTCTGGTGCTATTGCTATGGGTGACACTAATACAAGCATCAGTAACAACGTCTCGAAACCACCTTCTACCTCGCCTATCTCACTGAATCAACAAGTTCTCCCTCTAAAATCCACCCCGTCTCCGCTTGCACTCCCATCGGCCTCCTCACCAGCGATCTCCTCAAACAAGCCTAAGTCATCTCTTTCGACTGTACCTGTATTATCCAATCAAGTGTCCAATTTATTTATGAATGAAACTGCTTCACAAATTTCTCTTACTGAGACTAAGCGTGCTCCTCGGCCACCGAATGCGTTTATTCTTTACCGTCAGCATACGCAGCCTTCGATCATCAAACAAGAAAAAAAACTGAAGAATGCTGAAATTTCGAGGAAGTTGGCTCAAATGTGGAAAAACGAACCGGATCACATAAAGCTACATTGGCAAAGATGCGCTGACAAAAAGAAGTTAGAACATATGAAAAAGTATCCTGGATATAAGTATAAGCCCAGTAGACCAGGAACGAAGTCTTCAAAACGTCGCAAAGCATGCAACCGCCATACTAATAACACTAATGATATCAATGGCAATAGTACTGGCAATGGCAATGGCAATGGCAATAGCGATGGCAATAGCGATGACAACACTGACATCAATAACGACAATACCAACGCCAACGTCAACGTCAATACCAGCATCAAAGCCAACGACATCTTCCACAATGATAACGAAAGACATATTCAGAGTAATTTTGATGTTATTAATAACGGTAATACTGGCTATGCTAGTAGCAATTGTCATAATGACATGTATTTATATCCGGAAATGATGGATACGCCCAAAATTGATCCGACTGCTGAATGGTATCCAGATATGAGCATGTTATCGCTCGGGACATCCAATGCAATCACTGGCAGAGTCGAGGGAAATGGAGAAATGCATGGCGACTTGCAAGAATATTATCAAATGTTGACCGGATTAGAAAATATCGGCAACAATATACCAAATGTGAATGTTGCTAACAATATAATTCACGCAAGTAACTTAAGTAGTATGAGAGCGAATACCGATGGGAATGTCAATGGCATTGGTGTACATAATAATGCCATGTTTATGAACGCAAGTAACATATATGACGAATATGGCAACATAAACGAATGCTATGGAGCAAGTAATGAATTCGTAATGCAGCACACAAACGGCAGCGCTGGCAACGGTTTCAACAGTAGCATTGGCCACGTACTTCATAATAACGGTATTGGCAACGGTGTAATCTTGAATTTTCCTGAAGGAAACGGCTATTACTGTGTAGGAAATGAATTTGGTATTTAATGAGACAATCTCTATAGGTTGTGTTGACAACACTATGATTCTTAAGCATTATGATATTTCATTAAGATTGTAAATAAGCAAATGCATTTTCTAGTATAATTAGGAAAGTCTAATTGTGCCGGCCGACTAATGTCGACAGGTGTAATACAATTATTTTAAGCAAGATTTAGGCTTTATACCAAAATCTTATATCGATTTAGTGATAAATGCTAATTACATTAAATAAATTCGGTTCTTGTGCTACATTTGAATGGTATTAATACTGTATGCTTGATCAATGTTAAGGTTACATTTAATAAGCCTTGTGTTTTGTAAATGTGGGCGGAGTTGATGTTTTGCCAAACTAAGACGTTTGAGAAGGGACCTTTCACCAAAAACTAGCAGAATGATAACTTCGAAATAATGTTGGGGAAATTTTGTCGGTGAAGTAATTCCAGTATTTTTTTCCTTTAGCGTATGATTGTAGTGAATTTCAGACAACCTATAGAGTACTTTTTAACGATTTACACCAGTTTGTCCTGGGAAATTTACAGATGATAATGCAATGCGGTAAACATAAGATTACGTAAAACACTGATAATAATAAAGTTTTTAGGTTTTTTTTTCTCTCTTTATTTAATAAATACTGTATGATTGCTTAAATCATTCACTAAAACAACATTTTGGTGCATCATTAGTGCAACGGTCTCGTTCTCATGATAATCTTTTGCCTGTTTTTAGGCATGCTTACAGAGATTAGTTAAGATGATAACGTAATATGACCTCGTTTCAAGATTAGTATAGAAAGGCAAAAGCCGATGGTTTGTAACTTCCGCAATTTTAACAACAATAATGAAGACCAAGCATCATACAAAGGTTTGTGTTACTAATTGTACACGAACAATTGAATTTCTCCTCTAGAGACAAGAAATTATCAACATTTTGATAGGAGCTTTAAACAGATGGCTTGGATGAATAGACAATATATACTGTATGTGTGTATGTATGTATGTACGTATATTAGAGATCCGGTTTCACGCAGAATCGCAGCAACTCCCGTAATGCTAACAACAATAATGAAACTAATGCATTATTCAAAGATTTGTGTTACTGACGATATCAGAAATTGCGCGTATTATTTCCACTAGATGAAAATTTCAACCGACTCATCAAGAGGAAGATGGAGCAATTATATATGAGCTTTAAACGGATGACTTGAATGAATAGACAATATGTATGTATGTTTGTATGTATGTACGTTGTATGTATTCTGTATGTATATGTATATTAGAGATCCGGTTTCATGACTAATATTATGTCATGACCGTTATTATGACGTTTTGGGATTAAAACAGTTTCTTTAGTCATACGAAACCACCTTTAATGAAGACCTGTCTCTGTTAAGACAGAATTGACTATTGTAAGTACGCTCAACTTTTTGGTATCAATTGCGTGACTTGCCGTACCGTATATTGATTGCGTATATGTTGAATGCTATTATTTCTGTACTTGAAAACAGGAGGCAAAAAACATTACCCAAACAAATACTTGTCATTTACAATAAACAACCTCAGTTTGTACCTTCAGAAAGAACGATCATCCAAGACTGAAATCCGAAGACATGTTAAAAATTTTCAGTTTGTATCTCCAGAAAACCGGTCCGAAATTCGAAGAAGGCATATTTGATGAGAACGTAAACTTGCGCCATCAGCTCCTTTGATGAGTCCGCTTATTTTCCCCTCAGCTTAAAAGGATCTTTTCCTTAACAGCGTCAGATATTCTCAAACAGCTCACTATTAGTGCGTACATTATATTAAGCAATAATAACGATAATGTAATTATACATAGTTCGCTCTCCGTGTATTAAAAACGTTTCACTTGTAGAATCTGGTTTATGCTGTGAGGGAAGAAACCAACGGACAATATTTGATTACTAATATTGAGTCTGATGCGCATCATGCCATGCCTTCAACACTGATAAGGTGGTAGACAATGTTAGATAGATAACATCCATTTCCCAAACTAAAATAAGACACCATGTTTTTGTTGTTTTGAATAACAATATTCTAAATCGAGCCAATCGAGAAAATTGAGTCATACCGTATGATTACTATATAGTAGCATTTGTTCTTATAATAGCACTTGCTTGCAATTCTGGGCGAACCTAATAACTAACGTCATTTCTATGGTTCTAACGTCTATGACACATCGAATAACTTGACGAAATACTCCCTAAAAATTTTAGCAGTCAAGTGATTATTAATATATTTAAAAATTAGGCATTGTTATGCAAAGTCGTTTTTTTTTTTTTGTGCGCACTGCTGATCAGCCCTTTGATTATTCCCTTTTTTAGATAAGTCCCAGAAGTGTGGTATGCCACACGATATACGTACTGTATAAAAATACCGGGCCCGCAAACGCTTCATGGCTTTCAAATATTGCGTTCTCATTGATTCCAATGCTTTCGGCCAACGAAACTTTCCCCGACCATACAGGTATTGAATATCAAGCTGTGCTATTTTGTTGAATATGGACGTTCTAGACCATTAACGCTCGAACCTGCTAAACGATTGATTTTAGATGTCATCTCAACTGCCCAGCGTAATCATTCGGAGGTGCTTTCACCTCACATTTGGATGGTTACTATGCCACGCATGCGTCTGGATAATTTTGCGCCAGAGCTGAAAGTAGAAATTATTCTCCACTTGCCAAACCCTACACTACTTGCCAAGTGCTCACGTGAATGGAATAATATTATAAATTTACCGGCGACCAAAGCCAAGTGGTTGATCGGCAGACATGGGCTAACCCATGCATTATTTCACGCAGTAAGGATGGGCGAACCCTTTATTAACCTGTCTGTAGTCGAATGTCTATTTGCACAAAAGGCGCACATCAGTCGGTACTTTATTCAGAGACTAGTGCTCGGATTTGGCAAATATGACAGCAGGCTTATTGATCTCAAATTAACGGGCAATCTGGATCCAGATCGGAAAAAGTCCATTCAAAACAAAATACGCAGTCCGTGGACAAGCAATCTTTCCTTCGATGTTTTTTCCCGAATTCTTAAAGAAGGACATGATCGATTTGACGGGAATGACATTCCAGTCCGCAGAAATGATATGGAATCCTTTTATTATCTATCGGCTGGGCCATTAGTTATTAGTCAAGCGAAAACCAAATTGAAAGAGAATACAAGGGAGATTATAACTCTGATTCAGAGATATAAGTTTGCTCCTTTTCCTCCGAGGCCGAAAATCCGAAAGCATATTCTCGAGAAAAAAGAAGGTGAAGGAATTGGACTAAAGTCTACAGAGATTGAATCATCATCACGTACTGCTAACTTTGATGACTATCCGCCATCTGATGGGTATGTCATTGCACATGATATAATCATGCCACCAAGAACGATTCGTGTCCCGGTTTTGAGTTCAGTTGATCCGGTAGTGCAAACTCCTAGAAAGCGTAACACTAAGGAAACAAAGAAAGAGAAGGAAGGAGTGCAACAAAAAAGGACAATCCCTCCACGTATGTGTTTGAATAATCTACCACCAGAGCTTAAAGTGGAAATTATTCTCCACTTGAGAAATCCTACGCCTCTTGCCAAATGTTCACGTGAATGGAACAACACCGTAAATCTACCTTACATAAAAGCTAAATGGTTGATCGTCAGGCATGGAAGAACCCATGCATTATTTCATGCAGTAAGAATGGGTGAAACTTTTATTAATCTTAATGTAGTTGAATGTTTATTTGCGCAGAAAGCTCACATCAGTCGATACTTTATTCAAAGACTTGTGCTTGGATTTGGCAAATATGATAGCGGGCTTTTTGATCTCAAGCTTGCGCATAACATAAGCACTCATCGGGAAATTTTCATTCAAAACAAAATTCAGAGTCCGTGGGCGAGCAATCTGTCTTTTGATGTTTACTCCCGAATTCTCAAAGAGGGTCATGATCGGTTTGATGGAAATGTCCGAGGGAATGACATGGAGTCCTTTTATTATCTATCAGCCGGGCCTTCGGGTATCAGTCAAGCGAGAACTAAATTGAAGGAAAACAAAAGGGAGATCAAAACTCTAATTCGGAAGTACAAGTTTGCTCCTTTCCCTCCGAGACCGAAAAATATTCTCGAGAAAAAGAAAGGCGAGAAAATTGGGCTTTTCTATTCAGATATAGAGTCAGAGTCACGTGTTACTAATTTTGATGGCTATCCGCTATCTGATGGATATGAGAATGTGAGACAACTTAACGTCATCGCACGTGCTATAGTTATCTATCCCAAATTAGTTAATATCTGGAAGAAAAACGGGTATCATGAGGTAGTTAGCGATGTGAACGACCTGGCCATACAAGGATCGTTACTTCTCCTTTACCCACCAAGTCCTCCCGAAGATTGGATAGAACCAGACGCAGATCAAGTCGTTGAGAAACTAAACAGTCTAATATCACTTGGATTCGAATTGACGGATGCCTTGATTGGAGACATTTTGATATTATTATTTAAGCGTAAGCTTAGAAACATAGGAGACACACTTGTCCGTGCGTTCGCCATGGTTAAGAAAAAAGACATACTTCCTATTTGTTTAAAAGAACTCTTGAATTCCGAAAGAACATTCAAGCATCATGATTCACTTGAATTTGTTATCAATCGGATTGATAAGCCCGAAGAGAAAATTCTTTTTCATATTGAAGAAAACGGTATTGAGAATCCCTTGGACGTTTATATGAGCAATGGTTCGATTCCCCAAGCTTATACGATTCTGAAGTATCCACCGATCGTATACGAATACATGTTAGTAAAGTTTGGCGCAAAGTCTCGAGTTACTAGATATTTGATGAAGGAGATTACAACTGCACGTATAGGAAAAGCTAAACTTCGTAAATCCTATCCGTCTCTTGCCTTGTCTTCCGTTCTTCTGGAAACTAAGTGGCAGGAATTAGATAACATTTTCAATATATATTGTCTAGCGGGCGTTCCATTTGAACCAAAGTTTTTGCCTTTAATCAAAAATTGCCCGAGTGATATGGTATCAAATGTCTATTTAAGGGATATCTATATAGATTGTTTGGGTTCAACATTGATTTTAAGCCGTCAGAAGCAGATCAAATACCAATATTGGACGTTACCCCATTCACATAACACAATGTAAATGCAATCAGTGAAGCAAACAGAGAAAGAGCGGAATGGTTGAATGCGCTTTATTGCAATCAAAACGAACTAGCCACAGTCACGTTTAAAAGACAGCTTGAAAAGTTTAACCAACGCCTACGCTGGGTTATGTGATCCGAAACAGTAGCCATAAGTTACTTTGTTTATTCATTGGAAAAGGTAATAGTGTTTGCCCATCTAAAGTAGATAATTTAATACTACTGCTGTATTTGTAAATCGTATATTGCTGATGCTAAGACAGCTTCTCTACTATTTTTGTTTCCTTTTCCAGGTAAAAATACTTCACTCACACATCGTTCTACTTGTCGCTCGCCACTACATATGTTTGGAACAACCAATTGACGCTGGGTGTGCGATTAATGTCTACCATAGTTACGTATTTGTATCGAACCCTTAATAGCTTCCTCCAGACACGTTTGTTAAACTAAACAGACATTAGCTTTTTGCCTTAAACATGTTCTGGTTTACCAGTTTACTTATTCCTTTTTCGTTTGATCGTTTATTTAAGCTTATATGTTTGGCTTCTCCTAAAAATTTTTAAACTCTTTTCCAAGTCGCTTTGCTATTTGGTAGCCTTTTTGTTCACAAACGGAGAAAATAGACCAAATGCGATGTATAAGCATCCACCTAAGTTTTAAGATAATAATTTAAGTTTTTACATAAAAATAAATAAATATATATTATTCAACGATTTATCACAACATTAATATGCATTTTAGTGTAACATTCATGAACTTTCTGATTCGCTACCATATACGTCAATCTGCAATTAAATCTTAGACGTAATACTTCTACTAAATTAAAAGGCGCGGTGCAAAATTGAATATCACAAGTTTGATAATCTGAAACTACCAGTAATTAGGTACAAATTGCGTAGTTAACAGAAACAATCTATAAATGTATTTAAACTAATTTTAATACTCT
This sequence comes from Paraglomus occultum, assembly GCA_910592205.1. Taxonomy (NCBI): domain Eukaryota; kingdom Fungi; phylum Glomeromycota; class Glomeromycetes; order Paraglomerales; family Paraglomeraceae; genus Paraglomus; species Paraglomus occultum. The sequence goes on from CAJVPJ010000067.1 coordinate 29,325, forward strand.
ATACAGTCACATCTTCCACAATCCCAATTTGCGTATTGGCACCATCACAGGACGTAGCGAAACCAACAAATAGCGTACGTGTAAAACAATTGGGTAAATTAAGAATACGTATTCTTGCGCAAATGTCTCCAAGAAAAGAGAACGCAAATTGCTGATGCTTTACGCGAGATTTGTATTTATTCAAATAATGTTAATATAGATCGGTTTATTGTAAGCAAAATTATACCCGTAAACAGATATATGGGATTAATCTCAAACGCCAAGAGGACGAATGTTATAATCGTAAATCCTATTCTTAAAAAAGGTTATAACTTGTTGGTGGAGCCCGACGATGAAACGTGGTGTAATGTTTATTAAATTTTTTTTAACAAAAAAAAAGTTTAGGATGCCCTCACTAGCTTATTTTCTGATAGATTTGGCAAGTAGATAAATTAAAAGGGAGGTACGTGCTTCAAAAATTTTTGTCACGTAAGATAAAAAGTTTTTTTATATTTGATAAATTGTACACGTCATAGAATACGGTCGTAGTAAAAACAATAATATAAATAGCATAACTACTTACTGAAAATGTCTGTTAAATACCAACAATTACTCTTTACGGTACCTCCCCTATTTTGAGGAGATAGTTTAACTTGCAGATTATTGCATTTACACACAGTATAACGGCTAACTTATCGAGTCTTTATGGAAAGCGGACGTCAAGTAATTAAGCTCTAAGTGCTCATAATTTAAAAAATTTAAGGCAATCGTAAACGTGTAAAATTTGTCCTATTTACTCAGTAAAATTTGCAATATTGTTATTATTCTTATTTTATTGAAATAATTTAATTGTTATGCACTTGTTTATTCCTTTATATATTATAATTCAAATTATTGCCAACTTGCAAAATTTTTACATATGTATGGATACACAGTATAATAAGCTTAATTGTTCAATCCAGTACTTAAGCATCAGTCAACGCCCGTATTGGCGTTAAATTTAATATCAGATTACTGAACATATTCTGTAAAACAATTTACTGACATAGAAAAGTTTTGTGTTGTAATCAAAGTCAATATTCTGACAAATGTCTCCGCTTTATTATAAATCTAAGACCATTCATACGTAAATGGTCACAAATATTTGTAGTGCTATGACATTTATTAACTCTTATTTTTAATTAAATTATTAAACTGTTACTTTGGTTTCTGTGAGAGGTTATTTCTTGATTATCTCTACATAACAAGTCGTGCAGCTAACCAGTAATATAAACTAACTTTTCAAAAGTATATTATGTTTATTTTGATATTAGGTAATACCTGGAAACGTGATGCAATCTATCCCAGACATTATTGCAATTTACATTGGGAACATTTACAGTACAACAACAATAAATAGTCAATATTAATTATATGTCTAATTTTTACGAAAATATTTTTACCTGCAGCCCAGTACAAGAAAGGAGTTGCCAAGCAAAAAATAGGAGTGTAACTGATTGCCATCAAACAACTTTGATGTAAACCCCATCAAGGACTTGTAGGCGGTTTTATATTAGTTTGTAGTCAATATAATTAGCTCTGTCAAAACACGTTCCAAGCTTGTTTAACAAATAATTTAAATAAGAGATTGGATGTCTTAAATATTCTGTAATCTCTGAAGAACATATCTGTTGCTCTATCAATCAACAAAAGCAGTAAATTGACTTAATAATCGACAAACCCAGGCACAAAATCAGTAATTGAGATTTTGAGACAAATTACTCAACTAACAGCAAGCACTTGTTGCATTGATTGCTATATTTGTTACGTTAACATAAGTTTTATCTTGTCCATATATTTTTGAATCTGATAATTTTATGAACCAGCAAATATACTCTGTTTACAAAGAAATAATTGTCGTAATAAAATTTTTTGTTTTGCAGTAACTAGTTAATATATTTAAGGCATTTATATTATCAGTATCTGCTAAGTTATGTATATTGACGTTGGCTTAATTTTTGTAACTACAGTTATTTTAATTTCTACATACACTATGTATGTACTGTAGACAATTTTGTATGCTCATCAAATTTAGAACACACAACCAATTCCAGCTATCTATTCTACATTATTTGCTCTGCAACGAGTCTATATTCTAAACTGTATCAACTTCAAGGCAGTCAATGCTTAGACTCAAAAATTTTGTATGAACATAAACACATTTTTTTGACACTACTAGGAAAATAATATTGTAATAGTCACTAAATATAAAAATAAATTTCATACTTCTACCATTCTAAAAATACTGGTACTGTAAATGTACAGGTAAGCTTTATTATTTTTGTAACAGCACAAAATTTATTGCCAAGCCATAAACTTAATTAAGCATGATGACTTCTGGACATAATGAATTTACAATAGTTCTCACTACATATTAAATCATTCTTATCAAGCCAACAAAAAGACGTTTTAAGCAATTTTGTTGATACTATTAATACATGCATCTTATAGTTTCGGAAAGAGATCGATAATTATGTAAAACTGTATTAACAATTTTTGAATTCACTGTCGAATTCAACCTAATCACAACTTGAAAGAAAATTTACCTAAAAGACTTTGAACAATTTAAACACATAACGATAACTAAAATGTTTGTATTATTAATCTCATTAATTTGTTTACTTTGTTCAAAAAAAAGTTTGACCCGTTTTTGTATAAACAAGCTTTTGAAGCAAAAGTGTATACAACTATGAGAACAAACACCACTCTCGAGCTTGGTTGAAACTCTACATTCATGACGTAAGTTGGGGGGCTTGAGTTGCAAGAGAAAAACATAAACTAATAAATGGGAATGTTGTATGAATCAAAAATTCAAGCTGTTAAAGAAATTAGCTTAAATAAATTTGCAGGGGCAATGGTGTAATGATAAGTTGTTTTATTTCTACAATAAATTTTCAGACAAACAAGGAGTGTATAGCTATTTTGAAAACAAATTATTCCAAGAGCGCATACTAATACACAATGTATACTTCAAGTTAGCAGATAGAAAAATTCTTATTCTATACACTTACTTTTGTAATGCACTAGAAAAAAATTAAGCTTGCGCGTATGACTATATTTACCTAATATCAGAAAATTTTTTACAAAACTGTAAAATTTACACAATTAATATTATTGACAATTACTTAATATTACAAATTATTTCTTGTTTACTTAATAATGATAAGTTTAATATTAACATTGGTAATAATTATTAATTTTTTGTATAACAGAAGTTACATGTTTATGTTTAACATTGTTATGATTAACTTTAATAAGAAGATTGCATTCATACCATGCACAATTTAAGCAATGACAAAGAACATTGTGATGCATGTGTATTCTCTAAACGTCATTTATCAAGGGGTATTTCTAATAGAACTTGTTTGCTGCAAATGAATAATATTATCTTTTAATGTGTGCAACAACACAACAGGTTTAATTAATCATCTGATAATAGATTACGCTTCAATCGGGCTAAAAATGAACCATAGCACGGTAAGGATTCTCGACAAAAATAAAAAAGCTTTTAAAATGCCTCTTGGAATTTCATTTTCCAGGAAATTATATATTTTAAAGGAGGACATTTAAATCTCAACCATAGTGTCCGCATATTCCCCTGCATTACCACGCGATTATTGAGATTACTGAGTTTTCGCTCCGCCCCGACTTTGCTCCGCCTATCCGACAACATCCTATAGCCATTTCCAAATCAGGGATCCGCTGTACGATGTAACAGTCACACAGCATATTCCGGCAGTATTATTATACAACGAATAAAATTTGGTCTTTCATAGTCCGAAGAACTGGTAATCATCTCTTTCGCTCGCCTGAATACTTCACTACTGATGCTCGTTAGGTTAGTATAAGCATATATACATTGTATTATCCTAGTTGTGGAATTGTCTTTATGTTTAAATAAGACGTTTAGTACACTCACATCTGACTTCTCATTCTTGTAAAGCAATATGCTCAATTCACTTTGTTTTTGTTAACTGCAGTATCTCGACGATGTCTGCGTAAAATATATAACCTCATATTCGAACATTACTCACTCAGCACCTATGTCATTTTACTTGATTGCGTGCTGCGACAATGTTTCTATTACTGATCGAATCCCAATTGTGCTTTGCGTTCATAGTTTCGCAGCGATTCAATGACCAATCACATTAAAATCGGTGAATGTTACCAGTAAGATAAGATACATCAGACTGATTCGTGTGAGAAACCCATAATACTCAGGCAGACCTAATGCTGTCCTCACCTACAAGAGGTCTTACTCGGGCACAGGGATGACCCTCACCTAACACTAATCAAATATGCAGAATTGTTTATGTTAGTTATGTATTATTTACAATCAGTAACGTGGATCAACATTATCAATCTCATGTACCATGTTATACAAGCGGCCTCCAGCCCAAACTACGCCTTATTGCTTTGGAGACAAAAGAAACATTGTTTAATTCTAAGTAGATTATTACATAACACCAAGTTACGCTTATCGTTTCGACGTTCGTCAACATTGGCGGTGAACAGGATATTCGCTTCGTTTCGTAATCGGATCATTAAAGCGTTCCGTCGACACAAAATTTATCCGTCCCTTTCATCGGCACTATTATTATTCCTTCTTTCCAGACATTTATGTTAGTGTTTAATTTATGACCAAAAATAAACATGTATTTCCGGACAGCTTTTAAAGAAGACCGAATTCTCCAAAGGCTATGCAGATACGATAAAGCAGCGGATAAATACAAAGCATTATTGGGATTTTGGTGTTGTCTGTATGGTACAAAGCTTGGAAGCCCTAACAAAAATAAACAAAACGGTTAAAATAACTATCTAAATTTATAAAGATTTCGCTAGGCCAGCGGAGCGATAAAAAAACTCCATGACAAGTACTTAGCATTGGGCGATTATCAGCGCCACATAGTTGAATATCACGTGATACTATAAGAAACTTATCGTTTCTTGCGGGTATGCTTTTCATGACAGAAGGGAGTAACGAGATAAGTGTGGTTTCGGAAAAGATATAAATAAATTCTACATTCTCAACAAGAAATTTCGCACACAGTCGCAAACATATTTCATATCGTAGATTTTTGATTTCGTTTCGGTGAATACCACCAACTCCTACTGAAAACGTATGCGCCGTTTAACACACTTTCATGAACGTATCAACTCTCGTTCGAAGAATAAGTGTATGGACACGCAACAACGAAAGCTTACTGTCGTTAATGTAAGATTGAAAGGAAGTAATAATTGTTGTAGTACTCAGTTGATCTCGTGGCACCGCTTTTACCGGGTCTGCAATGTTGGGTTACAAGTACAAAATGCACAGTAGTTTTTCTGCGTATGATGAAACAAAAAGGAGTCTCAAGATGACGTAATGTATCACATTACACCAATAAATATACGGGGTTTGAATTTTACGGACTCATGGATTATTTACGATGTTTGGAATTTTTCTCTGGCATTGGTGGCATGGTAATGTATGTGATTCAAGTTCAATAATAGTGCACAACCAATATTAAACCGAAGTTAAACCTTGTACGACACAGCATTTTGCATTAAAAGTCAGTGGGATCGCAGGACAGATAGTCAATTGCTTTGATGTTAACATTGTTGCTAATACCGTTTATAAGCACAATTTCAATATTGATCCAATTAAGGTATATCTCGGCAATTCCGATATTCCATGTAATACAAATGTAATAAACAGTGACACCATTGATTGAAATTCTGTTCTTAGACATCAATAGATGTACTTAAGCCGCAAGACATAGACAAACACAAAGCAGACTGCTGGTTTCTGAGTCCGCCATGTCAACCGTACACAAGAGGTGGCAAACTGTTGGATGATAGAGATAACAGAGCAAAACCTCTCCTGCATCTCATTGAAATACTGCCCCAATTGCGTCACCCACCAAAGTTCATATTCGTTGAAAATGTATTGAACTTTGAGGTATATTATTTACTATTTAAGTCCTTCAATAATTGTCTATTGTGTCTATTGACAATAGGCTATTGACTTTATATTATTAGAAATCCAAGTGCAGAGAAAAGCTTGTTAGACAGCTTTGTCATCTTGAGTATTCAATTACGGAGTGTTTATTGAGTCCATTGCAATTTGGTATTCCAAATCATAGACTTCGATATTATCTGGCTGCTCAGCGCAGCCACGCAGCTCGAGTGCAGTCGGCTGAGGAGTACCTTACTACTGCGTCCATACACACAACTTGGCCACTCTTCCCTGCGGGCGAATCTGCTACAACATCCACTGCGTCCAATACATCTGAGCCATCAGTGGATCAAACATTCAAAGTCTCTACTCTCGATTATTTTTTGCAAAGCCCACAATCAAATTTAAAAGACTTTCTCGTACCGCACGAGTATTTAACCAAAATTTTGCATGGATTCAAACTTGGTGGGTATTCGACTTGTACAACAATTATTTCAATCAATGTTACTAATGTGGATCCATTCGCAAAGACATTGTGCATCCACACGATAAGCGTTCAGCGACTTTCACAAAGGTTTGTTTACTATTTTTTATTTGTTAAAATTATACGCAGTAATAGCGAACTTAACTCTATTATAGGCATATGGTTCTCATCACATATATTCGTCAGGATCGTTAACGCGAACCGATCCAAAGGTATAAGACATTAAAATTCATTCTAACTGTCAATATGTCAAACACGCGCAATTTTACCGTCATTTACCATATGTAGCAGGTTGAATATAATTTTAGTAACCCAGTTTCGTTACTAAACCTTGGGATACGATTCTTTACACCATTGGAAATAGCGAGATTACATGCGTTTCCAGTTGAATGGGGATGGGGATTCTGGAAAGATAACAATTATGATCATTACAGCGATGATGACGGTCAATGTAATCTAAACGATAAGCAACACAACAACAGCAAGCTACCACGAACATTTCACCCAAACTTGTTGGGAAGTGACAAGTTTACATTTCCCGAGAACATCACCAATATACAAAAGTACCGGTTGTTAGGTAACAGTTTAAACGTCTGGGTAGTAGCTGAGTTATTTCGGTGTGTATTATTCACGGAAGAGCAGAATTAACGTTTGACTATGCGAGATCAGATCAGTAAGTGGAAATTATACGTCTTATTCTATAAACCGGTGCTCTCTACTTTGAATTTTTGCATTTGGTCTATATTGTAATACAACCACATGCAATTCTATAGTTCGGTTAGCGACACGACTGTATTATCGAGAAGCGTACTCTTACTTTCCTGTGACAAATATCCTATATGATAAGATCCGGAAAATGTTTACTGGATCTGTAATAGGTTCGTTCTTGTGCTAAAAAATTAATATCGTCATGTTTATAAATAATAAGTCTCTGCTGCTACTTAAACAAAGCTCACAATATTTTCAGTTCTTACGTTTGTCTTAAGTATAACATGTGTCGATCAATGCAAGCACAAACAACCCCCGGATGAGTAATTTGACCAATAAAGTCCCATAATGAGTGACGAACTTTTTGTGTAATGTACAGATTTTTTGTATTGCGTACAAATTTCCTCTTTTATTCTGACTTGCTTTTTAAAGTATATCGATATTAATATTCTGCAAATGTGGATTTACATGCCCCCTGAACTGATGACTAAGTCAGTAGGGATTTACATCCCTCGAGTAATAGTTTTTTTATTGTAAAAAACTAGTGTATAACCCGTCACTTCGTTGACAGTGTGGTTATTTTATATTTTACATTTATACTTTTATTTCGCTAACGTTATCCATAGTCATAATAATAAAAAAACGTCGCGGTTGTAAACAAAGAAATGATGAACATGTGATGGTCATCTATTGGATAATTTTGTAACACGAATATAGCACCTTGCAAGCATCCGGTTTTTTAAATTATATAAATATAGATATATAGACACTGTATATAGATTATAAAAAACAGTGACTGTAATAACAAACGATTATTCTAAGTAAAGCGTAATTTCATATAATTCTAAGATACTCACATGCTGTATATGTTTTTATGTCATTTCGTATTTTGCTAAAATGTGTATTTACTTTTTGAACGTATCTATAATTTTTCCTTTCATACTGTTCATCAACAATTTCTTGGCAATGCACAAGACATTTTTTAATTTTACTGAAAAGTTGTTCATCTTTTGACTTCCGTTATAACATCTGAGTAATCGAAAATAGTGTTGAAATAGAATCCAGATCGCTTGGACGATGTTCTTTGTGTAACGTTTATAATACACTTCAATAATAGCATCGAACAAAGAAAGTTTCTGTGGAGTACAAGTACAGCGACTATGTTGTCTGTTAAATATTGAGACAAAAAGTTAATGTCATCGCTGTAAGTAACAACGAGAACATAACAATGATATTCGCTGTTTAATGTTTATTTTATTAGTGGTATAGCTTGAAGATAAATCCATTTATCAATCATTCGTGAGTAGTCATCATAATACTCATACCAAGAAAATAACAGGATATCACAACACTCAATAAAGTCTTTGTAAACCCCTATTTAGAAATTATCTGCAGAACGATTTCGATTAGGATAGTTGAATCTAATCTAATCATTGAGACAATCCATCAAACTACCAGATGGCTAGATGAAACTTTTTTTACCAAATTATATTTGTAATTGTTGCATTGATCGATGTTACACGCAATTATGTATTCTCCCAAAGAAATTTTTCCTTTTTTTGACATTGCACGCTTATCGTTATGCAATATGTAAGTGTTACAGTTTTGTTTTGCTTGCGTTACCATTGACTTTAATATTGATAATATCTACAGAAAAGTAACAGCCACCAAATTTAGTTAACTCAAGGCGTGGTGAAAAGATGTTTGTCTGTCAACTCGTACAAATAAAATAAAATAATGGAACTGAAAATATACAGAACTGCTAACTGTCGACCCCATATTTTTCTCTCCAGCCCAGTACATTTCCTAGTATTATGACACTAAATTTTTTTTAGTTGGACAATAAAGTCTTACGTTAATTAATATTAACGACATTAAAATTTTTTATTTTTCATATCATCCACGTATTTAGTTACACAAAGATTCAATAACTGGTTAACGATAAAAAAAGGCAATATTAAGTCCGATCCAAATTAGGCATGAGAAGAAATCTTATTTTTTTTCATTTCCCCTTGTCAAACCTTCAGGGTAGTATTCATAAATCCGCACATTATTCTATTCAACCGGATAAGATTATTAAGACATTTTAAATCTTCGAATATCAGATTTGCTAATTTTAGAGATCTAAAACGGTAGCAGTTGCGCATAAACATAAACATATTGGCTACATCTTCATCATCAGTTGTAGATGTCTACCATGTAAACGAAAGATTATTGTTGTGTTTGTACAAATTTCAAATCAACAATCAGAGAGTGGCGTTCCGTTCCGGTGTAGGTCGTTCCTATTGGCAACTTTCTTCCACAGCCGCCAATCAGGGAGCCGAAACGGAACAGAATTGGCGAACAGAGGACGTTAAGTGACTGGTCATAAAATTAAAATCCTTACATATGCTCAAGGGGTTACTCCTTATTAGTGTCTGGTTCATTTCCCCTACAGTCACTTCCTCGACAATCACTTCCCCGACACCCCGACAATTATTCCCAATAAATATTTCGGCACTAAGATAACTTCAGCAAGAATTGTCGGAAATAATTGTCAGGGAAGTGAGCTGTCCGGGAAGTGATTGTCGAGGAAGTGAAATGAACGGATCCTAATTAAATTATTCAAGTATGTTAATTGCTGCTAGCATGTAGCACATATGTATAATCCCTGAAAGTGTGTCACACAGCATAGTCTTAAAAATGAACTTACAAAAGTGTTAGAAGAAGTTGACCATAACGGAACCTAGTAATTAACGTTCTATACAATTTGCGCGACAATGGATTTGAAATCCCAGTTATATCGCTAAATGCACACACAAGTATAAATTTAGTGATCAAATACTTTGTTATCCATACCTGAAGTAAAATTATAATTGGTACGTTCCAAATTCGTAATATCGGCCCTCCACCGTAAAGTTAGACAAAGACCTGTCATTATCACCGAACTTTAAAAATAAAAGACCATTGGAAGAGTTATGCAGTAGAACGTATGTCTTGATGTCAGTCAAACCATTTAAGCGATTGATCCAGGCTATTTTGATCAGACCACATACAAAGTTTCATGCAGGCCATTTAATTAGAAGTGAAACACGGTCTGATCATCAAATGGCCTGATTAAATGACCTGACTAAATGGATAAAACGAATAGACTAAATGGGTGAAGAGTTACCCAACATTATTATTCACGTGTTACCACAAAATTGTACTCCGTAAGTGCACGAACTCAGTATTATCACAACTCCGTAAAGACTTCCACGTTCGTATAACAAATTCTCTATTGGATTCAAGTCACAACTGTTAGTACGGTCTATAACTTCAAGAACGTTATTCCGAATAAAATTTTAACAAAACTGCCAAAAATCGCTTTAATCTCCCAAGTCTTCAATTTCTCACCTTTGCATAAAATGCTTGCGTCCACTACTTCAGAAAAGCGTAATTTACTTCGTATGCAAAATTCTCTCCAGAAAAGAGCTAAAAATCAGTCTCATCCGAAACCGAAATGTTCTTCCAATATCACTGAGGCGTTTTCCTAAGCTCATTCTACACATTGACGTTGCTGACTTGCCCGGTATTTCGTTGGAAGCTTCCGAATTGTTCGATAAAAAACACCCACTCAGCTTGACGATAATTTTCGCTCTCTTGAAATGGAAAAGGTTTCCGAACACATCAAATTAATACCGCTGGTTCAATCTTATTAGCGGGTATAATCTTAAAATTACCCGTATATGGTTGTTTACGAATTCTGCTTCCTCTTCTTCCTGAGGCAACTTCTTGCCTTATCTTCGATATTCTTTGAGCAACCGCACCTATATGAAGTTCCAGGTTGTTTTTTCCAATGCTGTCATAGTCTGTACACTATTGTGTTATTTCCATATAGCGATTGTTGTACTGGTTGCTATTTTTCGAATGGAATTAAAAATAGTGTTATTGAAAGTCTCAATAGAACGAAAAATTAAGCAACTTAAAGAAAAAGCCTTAACCAATTGCAAAGTATAACTCATTATATATACAAAACGTTGTCACACAATTAAATATTTCCCATCATCATAATACATAGTAATATAAATTGATATTTATTTGGCCCAGTAATAGTTAAACAATAACACACACTAGCCGCCTAAAGTAGGACCAAGTTTAATGAAAGCTTAAATCTTAGATATATTCAGCTATAGATAGAATATGCCTTTGAAACATTGCCGAATATAGCAAATGGGTACAACTTAAAAATGACACATATGAAAATGAATAAGAAAAAGACAATACAATATTATGTATGTAACGCTTATAAACCCAAGCTACGCCACAGCCACATTGCTTACTATGTGGCGTGGGCGTAACCACATAAATTTCTCATAACTTTTAATGTTGCTCATCGGATCGTACACGCTTCGACACTGTCCCCCCAGAATCCTCTTCTTCTTGTACCGACCTGTCTATACGTGGCATAAGCTTTTGTAGAAATTCCTTAAATTTACCATTATCAACCTTTCTGTAGGTCTCGAAAATCAGATCACGCCATTTTTGTTGCAATTCCTCTTTTTCTCTTTTAGCTTCCTTAATACTCGCCTTTCGTTTTTTGGAAACCCTTTGCGCAACTGGATCAACGGAACTCAAAACTGGAACGCGGACGGTTCTTGGTGGAGCATAATCGACTTTAAACCCAAACAGTTTCGCTAGGTATCCATCAAATAAACATTTAATTACCGAATCGCTTTGACACTTTTCAAACAGAATTAAAAATCTGGGCGTTATAGGAACTTTTGCTTTATAGTACTCGTTGAAGATAGTGATTGAATCTGGCCAGCGTACACTCGTAAGATCCGATGGCACTTGTTGAGATGGAATATCGGCCATAAAACTTATGGCAAGTCGAACAGAGGTTACTTCTTTCATCAGATGCTTAGCTGCCTTTGATTGCGCCCCAAATTTGACAACTGTATAACGATATACTATGGGAGAATATTTTGTGAACGTGAATTGTAGGAAACTATGCAGAGATTTGTTTGTAGCAGGATTATCCGGACTAAATTTAGTAGCCTCTTTGTCCATATTAAATTTAGTAAAAGCTTCATGATAATCATTCACAGAACGGATGATTTCGTATTTCTTAAAAACAGTCAAAATTTCCTCCTCGGGTTTCTCAATTCGGTTGATTATATAGTCGAGTAAATCATGACGCTTAAGATTTCGGTCGGGGTTCAGCAATTCTGTCAAGCAGATCGAGATTATTTCGCTTTTAGAAAGATCGCGAACGACGGCAAACGCATCGATTAGCGTTTCTCCTATATCTTTTAACCTATGTTCGAATAAAATCAAAGCGTCTCCAATCAAGGCATCCGTTAGTTCGAATCCAAGCAATATCAGACTGTTCAGCTTCACGACAACTTGTTCTAAACCCGGTTTAACCCAATCTTCAGAAGGGCTTGGGGGATAAAGGATAAGTAACGATCCTTGCATAACCAGGTCGTTCACATCGTTAACGATCTCGTGATATCCGTTTTCCTTCCAGACGTTAACTAATTCGGGATAGATGAGTATAGCGCGTGCAATGACATTAAGTTGTCTGACGTTTTCATACCCATCAGAAGGGGGATAGTCATCGAAGTTAGCAGTACGTGACTCTGATTCAATCTCCGGATTGGGCTTTAGCCCAATTCCCCCACCTTCTTTTTTCTCTAGAATATGCTTTCGGATTTTCGGCCTCGGAGGAAATGGAGCGAACTTATATCTCTGAATCAGAGTTATAATCTCCTTTGTATTCTCTCTCAATTTGGTTCTCGCTTGACTAATAACTAATGGCCCAGCCGATAGATAATAAAAGGATTCCATATCATTTCCTCGAACAGGAATGTCATTCCCGTCAAACCGATCATGCCCTTCTTTGAGAATCCGGGAAAAGACGTCGAAAGAAAGGTTGCTTGCCCACGGGCTGCGTATTTTGTTTTGAATGGATTTTTTCCGATCTGGATCCAGATTGCCCATGTTATGCGTTAATTTGAGATCAATAAGCCTGCTGTCATATTTGCCAAATCCGAGCACTAGTCTCTGAATAAAGTACCGACTGATGTGCGCCTTTTGTGCAAATAGACATTCGACTACAAACAGGTTAATAAAGGGTTCGCCCATCCTTACTGCGTGAAATAATGCGTGAGTTAGCCCATATCTGCCGATCAACCACTTGGCTTTGGTCGCCGGTAAATTTATAATATTATTCCATTCACGTGAGCACCTGGCAAGTAGTGTAGGGTTTGGCAAGTGGAGAATAATTTCCACTTTCAGCTCTGGCGCAAAATCATCCAGACGCATGCGTGGAATAGGAACCATCCAAATGTGAGGTGAAAGCACCTCCGAATGATTACGCTGGGCAGTTGAGATGACATCTAAAATCAATCGTTTAGCAGGTTCGAGCGTTAATGGTCTAGAACGTCCATATTCAACAAAATAGCACAGCTTGATATTCAATACCTGTATGGTCGGGGAAAGTTTCGTTGGCCGAAAGCATTGGAATCAATGAGAACGCAATATTTGAAAGTATGAAGCGTTTGCGGCTCGGTATTTTTATATTCGTGGCATACCACACTTCTGGGCCTTATCCAAATGAGGCAAAAATTCAAAGGCTGATCAGCAGTGCGCACAAAAAAAAACAACTTTGCATTAACAAAGCTAATTTTAAATATATTATTAATCACTTGACTGCTAAAATTTTTAGGGAGTATTTCGTCAAGTTATTCGATGTGTCATAGACGTTAGAACTATAGAAATGACGTTAGTTATTAGGTTCGCCCAGAATTGCAAGCAAGTGCTATTATAAGAACAAATTCTACTATATAGTAATCATACGGTATGACTCAATTTATCATCGTTTTCTCGATTGGCTCGATTTAGAATATTGTTATTCAAAACAACAAAAACATGGTGTCTTATTTTAGTTTGGGAAATGGATGTTATCTATCTATCATTGTCTATCACCTTATCAGGTATTGAAGGCACGGCATGATGCGCATCAGACTTAATAGTAGTAATCAAACATTGTCCGTTGGTTTCTTCCCTCACAGCATAAACCAGATTCTACAAGTGAAACGTTTTTAATACACGAAGTATAATTACATTATCGTTATTATTGCTTAATATAATGTACGCACTAATAGTGAGCTGTTTGAGAATACCTGACGCTGTTAAGGAAAAGATCCTTTCAAGCAGAAGGAAAAATAAGCGGACTCATCAAAGGAGCTGATGGCGCAAGTTTACGTTCTCATCAAATATGCCTTCTTCGAATTTCGGACCGGTTTTCTGGAGATACAAACTGAAAATTTTTAACATGTCTTCGGCTTTCAGTCTTGGATGATCGTTCTTTCTGAAAGTACGAACTGAGGTTGCTTATTGTAAATGACAAGTATTTGTTTGGGTAAATGTTTTTTGCCTCCTGCTTTCAAGTACAGAATTATAGAATTCAACATATACGCAATCAATATACGGTACGGCAAATCACGCAATTGATACCAAAAAGTTGAGCGTACTTACAGTAGTCAATCCTGTCTTGACAGAGACAGGTCTTCATTAAAGGTGGTTTCGTATGACTAAAGAAACTGTTTTAATCCCAATAACGGTCATGACATAATATTAGTCATGAAACCGGATCTCTAATATACATATACATACAGCATACATACAACGTACATACATACAAACATACATACATATTGTCTATTCATTCAAGTCATCCGTTTAAAGCTCCTATATATAATATAATTGCTCTATCTTCCTCTTGATGAGTCGGTTGAAATTTTCTAATACGCGCAATTCTGATACACAAATCTTTGAATAATGCATTGGTTTCATTATTGTTGTTAGCATTACGGGAGTTGCTGCGATTCTGCGTTGGGCAACGGGATGCTGCGAGCTTGCATCTTGGCTGTAATAGTAAACGATTGTTAGAATTCGGCGGCCTGCGTCTTGGTGTGGACAACAGATGATCAAAAATGGTTCCGAAAAATCCCGCAGATCTTTGCTAACCATTGGGTTTTTACTTTCCATAATAATACTCATATTATGTTATCATCTTAACTAATCTCTGTAAACATGCATAGTAATAGTAGTATTTGCCTGAAAGGCTTTTAAATGAGATCTTAACAGACAAAAGATTACATGAGAACGAGACCGTTACGCTGGCGACGTACCAAAATTTTGTTGAATAGCAATTTAGCATCATAACGGTATTTATTACCTGTATTAAGTGAAATGATAAAAAAGACTTTATCGATATCTTACCATTTAATGATGCGTTTAATCTTATGTTTACCGATTGTATTGCCATCTGCAAATTTTTGCCCGATACGCAAGTTGTATAATTCCTTTAAGAAGTTCTTTTGAAACACATTACGTTGAGGTCCGCTTCATGTCACCGACAATCATCTCCCAATAGTTAATATTAATGATCTCCGAATATTACATCAAAATTTAATGTAGATTTCTCATCCACTCGCAGGCCAGTATTGTGGATTTAGAAAAATAGTATCCGATTGGACTTCACAACCATTAAGACTATTCAAGCGAAGTATTTAGCAGAGATTATTTTAAGAACTTATTCTCTCTTACTTTTTATAAAAGCTAGCAAGTAAACCGGCTACACTAAATTATATGTGGGCGTTTTGTAGCAGATTGCAAATTTACATCATGCCACTTTAAAATGGAAATCAGGCGACAGATCACCAACGCCCAGTATACATCGTGTTGCTTTCTATCAATAGTACGGGTAGTACGGGTCAGTATAATTGTCGGTTTATATAACCGGGCATCCACTCTTGAACAATCCTTCGTCTTACTCTATTATTTTAAAATCAAGGATAGTAATTTAATCAATGACGCCAATAACTTCAAGTTTTAGTCAAGAGAATGATTTGCCGATTAATTTTCTAGCCCAAGAATAATCACTTACTTTTTTATGGTCTGATAGGTTTAGCCAATGCTTATTGTTGCCAAGTAATTCTTGTCACGCTCTAACTATTCTTCGCTACTGCCGATTACGCCAATAACATATTCTTTCAATTTTTCCTTTTGTTGAACAGTACGTTCTAATTGGGACAGTCTAGCTTATTATTATGTAATTATCTTCTCCTCACATCGTACGACGGAACATGGTTTCTTTTTTTTTTGCCTCGGTAACGAAATGATCTAGATCGTTCGTTCTACAATTCTTTTAATTAAACGTTCTTTCGTTTCTGCCTATTTGAATATTAAATATTAACGTTAACCAAACAAATATCACTATATAAACCGTTGTAACATGAAATATGACGTTCTGTTGTAGTATCCCGTTCTCACTCATAATAAGACTTAAACTAAAACCCCTGAACGTAGTTTATTGCCATTCCCAATTTTTACATTCTGCGGCTGATTCAATAAACTTCCGAAAATGAGCACATTATATGAATATAGTAAAGGATGTTTATTTCGGAAGCATACGGTGATATTATCACGAATCAAGGAACGGATGCTTTATGACTGACACTTGATTGATGAAAGAATAAACGTAATGAGACGTGTCCCATTCAGTGTTACGTACAACAAGAATTTTAGAAGTTTAATAAAGACGTCTGGTATTTACGGGCAATAAATGACATATGCTCTGACCCTCTTTGGGATTTCGTTCACCAATGCGTGCCAAATGACGCTCCCGCATAATTCCGCAAATAGGAAATCCATGACAAAAGAATACATGCAGTGTTATTCAAAAAATCATTGAAAAAAAACTGATTCGGGAATCGCCAAACTCGAGAATTTTCTCGTTGACCCTTTTCCAGATTCTGAAATAAACAACCCGTATAATTGTTATACATGATAATCGGATAGCATCAATTCACATTGATCAATTGAGCAAAAACATTATTATGAATAGCAACAATATAGGAAATATTTAAGAAACGGAAGAAGTAAATCATTTATTAATTAATTGATATTGCAACTGGTATTTGCAGGAAGGCACATTGCTTATTCGGAACAATCGACTTTGCATTGATACCTGTCAACCCACATCTTGCTTCGCGACAGGGATTATTCGGTTAACGCTTAATGATAGATACTGCAATGTAGCGATAAAATGTTTCGTATAAATTACTAGTCAAGAAAGCCAACACATTTGTCCAACACATTTGTCCAACTTCGTCCGGTAATCGTTTCTTAATTTACCATTTATAGAATTATTCCAAATGCGAAATAAATGAGATAAATGAAATGGTATCAGTATAAATGGTATAAATGGTATAAATGGTATAAATGGTATAAATCTTTTCAACTTAATCCAGCCGTAATTATTCGTTTTACCTCTCAATTCAGTATATTTTAATTTGTATTATCGTTATGCTGGGATAGTTTAAACCCTATTGTCAGAATTCTATTGTTCCATTGTGTGACCAAATTCATGTCGTCTATTTTGCAGTTAATGTTTCGATGTGGATTGCTCACATATGTCTCTGATTTTACGGTCAGTTCACTGTTGTTCAATTCTCAGGTCTTCTAAACATGCCGTTATAAGGTTTCTATCATACTAGCAAACGAAAAATAAACCATATGTGCAATGATCAGTTGTACAGACATTTTAGTTCTGGTTTTCAGTATATACTAATATTTATGTAAACAGACAGTCGTATTGTTACGTGAACCATCCTATTAATTCCTCACAGTGCGATCTAGAGGCTGCCGTTCATTTCATGGACAGTTATTAGTTCATATAGTCAGAAGGAGCGGATCATAATAAATGTAAACGGCAGCTCCAGTTTACTGTGTTTTTGACATTTGATAATATTTCTTTGAAATCTATGCAACTAGAGTTTTTCTTTTGACTCTAAATTGATCGCGACATTAAGGAGTCCGCCCTCCGACAATTGCTTAATTACTTCCCATGTGTTTACATAAATGGGAATCAGGGGTGGAAATTTAGAGGTTTAATTTATTTTTTCACATGCCTGATATCCCATGACGAGAACAGACGTCGGATATCACTGTTTGATTCGAGTCGATTTATATATTCATGTTCAAAGTACTCAAATAAGCAAAAATTGAAAGCCTCGATTCTTTACATAAGTACTGTATTGGTATACCTCGAATTTGATTTATTAATACTAAAACATAAAGTTGGGTTATACTAGTACAAATATGCGTTTCCATGTGAGTAGATCCCTTTATAGGACGATGAATACCGTTCGGTATTACATCCTTGTGGTTAAACTTTAAGCCAAAGTTGGTATTCAAGCACTCACATAGTGTAACCCCAACAAGTCTTATGACTTTGTGTAAAATCTTTAAGAAAAAAGTTTACTTAGCAGCTATAATAAAGTTCTGCAAGTTCTTGTACATATCTTTTAGTTGTATTCTTTATCTTTCGTATCTGACTAGCAAGATCGAAATCTATAATCCTGATTAGTAATGGAACAAGACAAAACGACTTGCACTCGCTGTTACAAAACGAGAGAAATTTCGTTTTTTCGAACGGTCGATGGAAAACCAAGAAAAACCTGTAATGACTGCCGTACATATTCTGCAACGCGCGAAGCAAAGCGACGGGGAACAAAAGTAGATCCACTGGAAGAAATTGAGAAGTCTGAATTAGAACGAAAGATTAGATCTGTGTTATCGCAGAAGGAAAATGAAGTTCTTGAAAATAATGCTCAAGGAATTCAACTTCGCTGTATCCTTAAAACGGAAGAATTTGAAAAAGATAATGAAGAAGTGGCGAAAAGCGTTGCAGCATTCATTCAGCACTGCGATGGATATACTTACAAGTAAGACAAAAAAAAATAACTTTAGATTGGTGTCGTACAATTATATGGTTAACCAAATTACTCTTAGCATCCACAGAAAGTATACGTCAAACTCGAGCAAAGATAATGTCACTTTTTATTTCTATTGTTCCCAATCTCAAATTCTTTCCAGGGAATCAAGAAAAAGCACAGACATTGATAAACAGCGAGATCGCAAAAGCATTACTCGCTTTGACTGTAACGGAGTCTTAAAAATTAAAGTATATAAGGCCCCTAGAAAAATTTCTCTCGCACTTACACATAATATACTTCACGTGCGCCCCGAAAAAAATAACACCAAACGAAAGTAAAAAGGACAATTTATCAACAAACTGTCGCATTCAATAGATGCTCTTCCACTATGGCAGCTCTAAGCGAAATGTATTGTTGGTGGGCGCAAAGGTAATAATCAATTAAGATACTATTTAGAAAAGGCTCAATGCGTACAATTGTCAAAATTATATAAAATGTAATAATTTTCGACACGAACTGTAAATAACAAACGAAAATGTATTTTTAATTCTAATGTAATATTTCAACAGTTTAATAATGAATTTATATAATACAAAAAGTGGATAGACAACTTCGAATTAAAAGGACGGAAATGTTTTGAAAAGTCCAGGATTTTTTCTCACGGACAAATGATTATAACGTTTTATTCTCAACAATGTCTGAGGTTTAATTGTTTATCTTCTGCATAATAATAAATTGACTGAGCGAATAAAATTATCTAAATCTTGGGTTCAAAGACTTCTTCACATAATTACAGTATTTACTAAAAATTGTTTCAAATTTTATTATAAAAGTAAGAATTTGTAAGCTTACTTTAAAATGTGTCAGAAATTTTATAGTCTGCTATAAATCTTTCAGAATAAAGCTTATCTAATGAAGCAGCAATAAGCAACTAGGATATTATGAGGGGAAAGTCAAGACCTTTTTACATTAGATGGTAAAGGAAGTTACCCAGGCACAAAAGTGACAAAAACTGCGTGAGAACCTGCGATGTGAGATGCAATTCATTACCATATACAGTATTATTTTATGTTGATCTTTCTATATATGGTAAACAAGATCTTTTCAGCTCGGTATCTCAGTACCTCAGTATACTTAATCGAGCGAACTTAGAAGGCGTCTAGAATGCAAGCTAAAGTGTGATAACGTATACGATACTTACTCTATAATTGTGGTTATTATTATTATCGTTATTCTCCGTATATCTCATACCAATCAAACCGTTTTACCGTTGTAAACTACAAAGAAAAATTCTGTTAGCAACGAAACCTAACTCAGAACCACAGGGGAGGCATTCATTTCACCGACAATCATTTCGCCGACAGGTACATTTCACCGACAAAAACTACCAAAAAAGGATAAT
>CAJVPJ010000068.1:0-49609 GCA_910592205.1 Paraglomus occultum
TCAGTTGTATCCCACCTCGAATATATCCCCAAAAAAGTTCCGTCCCAAAGTGGGGATATAAACGAGGTATGACTGTAATATAGTTGAAAAACGCTTTTACTTTAATAAAGTATGTTGTGATGACTATAAATCTTCTTGAATTTGATCCTAATCGATTCCATTATAAATAATTTTGTAATTCGACAAATTACCCCACCAATAACGATAATGACTCACGTGCAAAAGGGAGATATCAAGTTACACAGACACGTAACACGATATTAATATAAAGATGAACATACTGGTTGGTTAAACGCGCAATAATAACTGCACTTATTATCTTGACTGTCACCATGTCAACAACAAGAAGCAACACCGCTGCCTCCACTGCTACATCGTCGACGCTGCCACCACCCGCTGCAGCCATGATAGTGTCTGGCCCTTTTGAAGAGGTTAGTATGTTAAAAAGTAAAAGTTTATTTTATTATTGGGGTATGAGGAACATAGCAATCGCACTATACTAGCGTAGCACCACCTGTCTCTCTCCGTTGGGACTATGTCGTAGTCAATAGGCTACCCAAGGGATTAAGTTCCGTAGGCATTAAGGATATTCTAGATGCAATGCAGTTTAGATAAGATTTGTGAACTTTTACTGATCCTCTATTACTTAACTTTAATAATATGTATAATGTCTAACTTATTCTTCCTTGTATTGCAGGGCAATTGTACAAACTGCTGCCACCACCACCACCATGACCATGACCATTATAACATCAATTTAATTACGCCTACGGTGGAGGTGGAGGTGGTCAGGCTACTACGGACAGTCGGGCGGTTGTGTGTGGCATTCGCGTGTCTGGTGGCAGTTTATGTAATAAAAAATTTTATGTAAATAATAATAAAGTGGCATGGCAATAATTTTGGGCGTATATCCATGATGAGTGAAATCAATCTGCATCGCGAGAAACCCTAAATCAGCAAGCAAGAATCTAATGCTCATGAATTTACATGCATGTTAAACGTAACTGTTGTCCATGTGTGTGCAAAAAATTGACCGGAATATTATATAAGTACAATTTTGAATTTTGCATAGAACGATCTGCTTGATTTTCGAAAACGCGAAATTAACCTTCATCGCTAGAAACGCTAAATCAACAACCAGGAATCCTGTGCTTATAAAGTTTACATGCATGTTAAGCGTAACTGTTGTCCATGTATGTGGGGAAAATTGACACAAAATATTAAGTACGATTTTGAGTTTGCATATAACGATCTACTTGATTTTCGAAAACGCGGAAATTAATCTTCATCGCTAGAAACCCTAAATCAGCAAACAAGAATCATATGCCTATAAAATTTACATGCATGTTAAACGTAACTGTTGTTTATGTATGTGCAAAAAATTGACACAGAATATTAAGTATAATTTTGAATTTGCATATAACAATCTGTTTGATTTTTCGAAAACGCGAAATCCATCAAGTAGATCGTTATATGCAAACTCAAAATAATACTTAATATTCCGTGTCAATTCTCTGCACACACATCGAGAACAGTTATCCTTAACATGCATGTAAATTTCGTGAGCATTGGGTTCTTGGTTACTGAGTAGTGATCATCGACGGCGGAAATTGATTTCGCGTATTCGAAGAATCAAACGAATCGGTATAGTCATATTTAAATTGTGCTTAATATTCTG
The DNA here is from genome assembly GCA_910592205.1 of Paraglomus occultum. Lineage (NCBI taxonomy): Eukaryota > Fungi > Glomeromycota > Glomeromycetes > Paraglomerales > Paraglomeraceae > Paraglomus > Paraglomus occultum. The sequence goes on from CAJVPJ010000068.1 coordinate 1,679, forward strand.
TATCAATTTTTTGCGCACACATTAATGACAGTCATCATTAACAGGTATGTGAATTTCATAAGCATTGGATTCTTGGTTATTGAGTTAGTGATCATCGACGATGAAAATTGATTTCGCGCCTTCGACAAGCCAGTCGTTATATATACATTATACCATTACATCCCAACTTCTCAATAAACTATCATAAGATGAGGGTAGCAATGAAAAAAGTTAGTCAGAAGCACATTTTTCACGTCTCTTCATGATCAATAATGCAACTTGTTCCCTACATGGTAATGTAACCTTACATATACTGGCAGCTAAGAACAGTTGGTGTTTACGTAACTCTTGGTAGCTGTTGTAATTGAAAGTTGTATTTCAAAACATATAAGGGTGACTTTAGTGGCTGCTAACTCAGATTGCACATTGCGCTCTCGCTTTACCCATATACGTATATATATGGCAAGAATTAGTATTAGGTGTGTAGTTAATTGTCCATGCCATGCTGTAGTTAGTGAAGAATTAATTTCACTTGACAACAAATTCTGATACTACTTACAAAAGCTTCCTTCCCTCTTTTCTCGAAAATGGTTGCTGTAATAAACAAAGTGGTAATAATTAAAAAGGTTGTTTATGAATAGAATTCTATTAACATAAGTATAGCCATTACCAGCGTCTAGTTGCAACAGAAGAAATTATGCGCAATGTGAGAAGAAACTATAATGCTACTATATTTTGCCGGGTGAAACTTTGTCAACAGATCCTTTTAAAAAGAACGCTTATTTCGTTGCAAACGCAAAATTGTTCGGAAAAGTAAGTTGGGAGGTAAAATTTTTGTTATAACCATGTCAGGTGTTCGATTGTGACATTCTATACCTTTGTTATGCAGCAAAATCCAACCCCTAATTTTACATATGTGTGACTATATGTGCCTTCGGAAAATGATCGACAAAAATTTCGGAAAACACACTTCCCTATCGGATTTCGTGAAATGTTCGTGACTAATATGTTTCTAAAGATAATACATATGTTCTAAGATGCACTTCCAGTTCAATATCAGTGGTCATCTTATGGTCATCATATGTGACATTAATTCCAACTGTTTTCAAAACATGTCTCAATTGATTATCTTCTAACCTGTTACTAAACTGTAGTAATAGATTGGATAATTTAATAAACTGACTGATTCTATCCTTACTGTTGCTGACAATTGATTTCAAAGTTGTAGATAGTTGCTCATTCAATTTAACCTTGCTCAGATGTGTTGTAAACGTCTGTCCATAGTCATCATCATAATCATCATTATCATTGTCACTTTCAAAGACAATAAAATCTTCCTCAAACACATCTTCAGTCTCTGTATTATCGGGCTGCTTTCCCTTTCCTTTGTTTTTGGTCCCTGAAGATGACTGCTGTCCAATCTCCTAATATTAAATGAGTTGTATTTTCATTGTGGGCGTCAGAAGAGTTTTTGATTTATATCAACAATATGGAAAAATTATCTTGAAAAAATGCTAAAATTTACCCAGCTGTTTCCTGACAAGCACTCGCGGTCCATACTAATACTAATACAAAAGCTTTTATTGATCCGACTTCTCAATACTGGGCAACTGTCTTTAGATTTGCGGGGAAATTCAAATGCAATTCTTAGCGGTTGGTGAATTCGACGTTTGTTTATCCTTGTGTGATGTGACACAAATTAAAATGGAGCATTCTAGTGCTTTTCTCGAGATGTGGTAACACTAAACTAAACTATTACTATTGCTTCAACGATCAAGTAACCATTGTTCACAGTAATGCTAAAGAAATTTCATCTTCTATCCTTAATAGTTAATGGACTTCTGAGACCTGGTCGCCTGGCAAGGCCTTTCCTACCGCAACAGGTGTCTAATACGAAGAAACTATGAAACCAATGAACCAAACAAATCCTTCGTTCGTTTGTGGAAATAGCCACTCCTCATGTTACGTTTTTGACTTCCAATACGTCTGAAGATTTATATAACGAAAGTTCTAAGAATATAACGAGCCGTCAGAATGACTCGGCTCTTTTAAATTCTCTCATTATAACGAATTCTAATAGAAAAATAGTTATACTTCGTTACAGAAATACTATGCCGCGTTATACCAAAGTTTCAAAAACCAGTAGCTGGAATAATGGCATTATCTTTTTATCCTACCAAGTGGAAAGTTTATATTTAAATTTCGGCCGGTGGCCTTTGGTCAAATTATCGAAAGAAAATTTTCACCCTTCTCCTCAACGAACGAAATGGTTTAAACTATTTATATTTTTACATTTATTTAAAATTAAACTATCAATTCAAGAATTACTAATACAGATACTTATAAGTGATGACAGTAATAGTCCACGGTCAGGATCGATTCCATGCGCGAACCTTGTACTCATTCTGGGCCAGAGAGGGCGTCACAAATTGCACAATATCAGAGTAATCTTGTCCTGGGATATCCTCGAATCTGAAACGCCTCAAAAGTGATGAGATTATAAGACGCATCTCTAACAAAGCAAAGCTGTGACAACGTATAGATACGTGTTAATATAGAATTCTGACGTCATATGTCGAAATTGCATATATGTAAATACAAGTGAGCTTACTTCTGTCCAATGCAGTTTCTCGAACCAGCTGAAAATGGATAAAATGCATCGTATGGTATGTCATCCTTAAACCAGCGTTCAGGGACAAATTCATCGACATCATTACCCCAGTATTCGGCAGAATGCTGAAGTGCGTAAAAGTTAGTGAGTACTAAAGTACCCTTTGGAAAGAGTACACCGTTTATAATTTTATCCTCTGTTGGTGAACGCCCGCTACCTGTTATATGGAAATAATAGGTCATATACCAATAAAATTACTGTTGTTGTGACAGTCATTTAAGTCGCATTCTCACGACAGATTCGAACAGAAATTTTCAACGCATTGAAGAAGACTCGCTAGTTACCTCCATCTGTTTAGTGAGAAACAGTGATGATAAGCAAAGACGTTTAGATCAAAATCGAGTGGAAATTTGGACTTATCAAACGACCAGCTTACCCAAACTAATAGGCCATAATCTCATCGTCTCGTTTATGACAGCATTCAAATATGGTAATTTCTTTAATTTCTCATGTTTTGGTAGCTCATTTCTCGGTAAATCAACAAACTCGTTGTCCAACTCCTCAATGAGCTTGTGTATTTTACTCGGATGGTTTAACAGCATTATCAGAACGAAGAACGTGCTAAAACTTGTCGTATCACTCCCACCAATAAGAAATTCAATAATTTGCTCATAAATGTCAATATCCGGTAATGCTGCTTCTCCTTCCCCAGCATCAAGAATAATCTGGAGAATATCTTTGCGACGAGTACCGGCTTCTTGACGACGACGTCTGATGAGTTCGCTTGAAAACTTTAAAGTAGGATCGATGAGTCTGGATGTGTTTTCACGTAAAACACGTTAGACTCAAATAATAATAACGACTTACGTCATACAGATATCTATTACTCTTTATGAATGGTTTTAATATTGGAAATCCGTTTCTCTATGCGTATATTGTCAAGTGAGCTTAACGAGCGTAATTTAATTAATAGAAATCTTCCGTGAAACCATACAAACCCTGATACGCCTGCTCAACTCTACAACAACTTCTTTCGGTAGCGGATGATTTCCTTCTTTAACCATATTAAAAGTACCTCCGAATGCAGTTTCACCAATTGAATCCTACAATTTAAGGTAAACAGGTTGTCGACGTTAAGTGACAACCATCAGTACAGGCAGATTAATCTGTTCTTCGTTCACGTACCAGAGTTGTATTAACCATCATTCTGTACAAGTCTATGACCGCTCCATCGGTCGGTGAATTTTCTTGTATCAGCGAATCGATCTTATCGTTCAAATTACGAATGCACATTGACATATATGGTTCAAGCGACCGGATGTATTTGATAGAGAAAGCCGGTGCGAGCAATCGACGCTACATATTGATGTAGAGACGAACAATTAACAGGCTGCAGAAAGGATATAATGCGTCATGTATTTGCGCACTTACCCTTTCTTTATGGAATGCTTTGTCGCTGATTTCACGCACGAAAAGTATATAAATATTAGATTCGTCTTATATACAATACGTCTTCATATCATTAAAGTACTCCATAGAAGAACGCTTACGTGGTCGAGAACAATGTATGTAAATGAGGCGCAACTCTAAATATCTTATAGAATTCACCTTTTGGCCAATCCTGTTAAATATGACAGTATTGTGTGAGACAACATCAATAATACTGCGCTCGATATTTGTACGTACTCACTTCTTTAACAACAATCTGAAATCATGGAATACAACAGACATTAGCACGCATAACTAATTCAAAAGTATGCCAGTAACACTAATTTTATACCTGTCTGATAATGTCTTTATCACTGACAAGAATCATATCTGGGCCTGGGAAATTTCTCGAATTAGTTGCCATCATACTAGAATTAACGTGTTTTAGCGCGATCTACCTATTCTGACTATTTTGCCATACTTGGGTCTTAATTCACGTTGATACCAATGCCATCTAATAAACAAGAGTATTAATAACGGTAGATAACTAACGAAAATTTGTTACCTGTAATTACCTTTTGCCTTTAGCGCCCCTGAGGAGAAGCGGGATAGCGCTTAACGCTGAAAGCTTTGGCCCAGGAATCTTACTCAACGGCCCAAAGTACGCAACGTAAATTGTCTGTTGAATTTACGCATATGTCACGTTATATATTATAAAATATAGTGGATTTGAACACATAGTAAGCAGCAGTATTTCTTACTCGGAACATATACTTGAAGAGTAATGCAATGGAAATGATTCCAATCGCATTGACTGCATCATCAACGTAAGGAATTGCCATTATAAAGGATTGCATAAAATGTTGTTACAAGTGTCTTTTACGGACAGCGATTTTGGACTTTGAACGGCCTCTTTTATTTGCGCGAATTAGATCTGTCCATTATTAGTATGATCGTTGCTCGCAAATGTTATGGCCTTTATATGGCATGTTGTAAAGGACCCAAATGTAACACGAGAAAATAATTTTTTTTTTTCACCCCAAACTCTGTCTGTCAAAATTATATTCCCCGAGCCCAAACAAACCTTTCTAAGTGCACACCCATTGGGAGCAGACAATTGCGTACAATTATAGAGGGTATGTAGAAATGGTTGGTTGTGTGACACAACGAAATTAATAATATGGATAATTATATTAATATTAATATTAGTATCGATTTATTGTTTAATTAATAATTACTTCTTCCACCTGAATACTTTTCCCCACTAACAGATTTATCAAGATTGCTTAACAATTTTATCTGTTTATCTGTGTCGTTTTGTTGTAACAAAAATAAGCGAACACTTTTAATGCACTACTGGCACTACTGTCATCATTTCTTCGACATTTAAACGTCTCTGTGATTTCTCCAATTAGTTGGTCATGATAAGGAATATCATATACGATATTCTTTTCAGGAATAACCAAAACTTGCATTGTGATCCGAGAGGTGAAGCTTGTTAATTAATTTGTTCAAATTATCAATCGTTCTGTCATCTGTAATATCAATCTTCAAATCATCAATCATCTGTCATGTCAATCTCCATAAACAACAAGTAGTAGCAACTGTATTGCTAACAACAACTATGATTCGTATTTCAAAATATTGGTAATATAATTGGTCCGATCTCGTGCGTGCATTTGGGGATAACAGTTTATATGAACGAGACCGAAAAAAATCATTGCACGTGCAGAATACAAGGGTGTGCATTTATAACTAAGTCCAAGGCTCGGGACCGTGCATTTTAGGGAGGGCGTGCATTTAGAGACGTCGTTTTAGAAAAATATATTTCTCCGTGTAACATTCTTTGGCTTCGTAATATCCGTTGTATGTACAGAAGTTCTTATATGGTTAGCGTTTGAATTTAAAGTCCTCGTTATTTGTATCACAGGAACTTAAACGAGTCCAAATGCAAATATTTGAGTACCATAAAAGATACCCGGGTATTTCCCTAATCAACTATCCGAGAAAAAAGCGCAAAATATCGTGTAACGTTTCCGTTTGAACTTCTCTCTTTTTTTTTTCGTCCTTACTGTTATTGGGGCTTGGAATGCTGAACTTTATCGATCGTAGAGAAACCGGTTCCATTTCAAACAACGTTCTCTAAATAGTCAAAGAACACCTAAAAATGTACCCACGAACGGAAGTATTATAAAAAGGTCCCCATCTCAGGCGTTATTATTAAGATAAACGCAAGGGATGGTGTAATGAGCAAAAGATCGCAGTATCGGATTAATAATGTTTGGACCAAGCGTAATGAGTTGGGAAATCCACAGTCTTTTCTTATTTATGATTAAATTGGGTGACAGATAAGATCATTTCCAACAGGATAATAATAATGATTCTAAACCTTTCATACTGCTTAAAAAAAGTTTGAGCACAATGGACTGCCCTGCATGGTCACCAGATTTAATGAAAAATATGATGTAGAGTGTCTTATACCACCAAAGACGAAGTCTGACAAGATGCAGTAATAGTTGGGGATACTTTACCAGAAATGGCTTTGTGCCTTTAGTAAGATTAAATAGGGGCGGAACCGTCATAGCTTATTCGTTACCATGACTGCTCCAACACACCAAAAAAATTTTTTTATAGGTAAATTAGTAGTTCGAACGAGACCAAACTGGTCTTGACGAGAGTCTCATATATACGAATTATATTAATATGTTGAAGAATCTCTCGAAAAATGTGCATGATGCACCCGTTCATACAGCAAGAATGCTGAAAGAAGAAAATAATATCATATGTCTTCCTTGGCTTGCACTAAGTCCAGACGTGAACATGAACTGGATAGAAGAATTTGATCCCATAACCCTTGCCAAAAAATGAGGAAGAGATATGGGAAATACGACATCATTTTAATGTTAACATTCGTCAAGTCTTATAAAATAACATGCTAAATAGAATTGCGGCAGTTGTACAAAACATACGAAATGTGACTAGGTATTAGAATGGTTTAATATGCAATCTCTTACTCTATGCTTAAACTTTGTGATTATGTATTTTTAAATCATTCTGAATACGATTTTTAATAATTTTAATCATGTTATTATTATTTTGCCTTTCTGACAATGACAAATCGGCGAGACTTTCGTTGACTTCGACGATGTGTTCTAAATTTCGTATATTACTAGCTTTTGTGCACGCTCATTAATAATCTGCAATTCGACCATATCAATATAAGAGCAATTTACGACGGAATTGTTTTGAAATAATGTTAATATATGACAGTCGCCATTGTAGTTACAATTTATTCTCCCTGCGCTTTCTAAATATTCCCTATTGTTTACTCTCTGTACGAGCAGCTATTCGGTTCAATGCACTTCCACTCATAAACCATTCAATCTGATCCTTTGACATGGTATGATTTGTCTTGATTTCTTTAACACTTCCGTCTGCCTTGGTAAGCTTCACAATAACATCCTTACCAGGCTCAATTCCAACTACGTCTACAGTATCCACTAAATCACCCCCATTGAAGAGGGTATAATCGTCTTCGTTAGCGAATACTAGAGGAAGGACACCTTGTTTTTTGAGATTAGTCTCGTGAATGCGTGCAAACGAGCGTGCAATGATTAAAGGACAACCGAGATAGCGAACTTGCAACGCTGCATGTTCTCGCGCGGAGCCTTCGCCGTAGTTGTGCTATGCGAGAAATGTCAATTAACAAAAGCATTCCATAGAAGAAACACAGAAATTCGTAGAAACTTGTTCTAATTAAAGGCTGACTATAAAAGAGAAATAATTGATACATACGTCGGCAATTACAATCCAAGCAACGTCATTTTCTTTATAATGTCGTGCAACATCAGGGATACTTCCATCCTTTACAGTATTAGATTATATTGTTAGGGATCTTTGTAATATTTTTACAATAGCACTAATTTAAAAGTTTTGTCGCGTCCTAGTTTGGGACCGGTCCTAAATACTCAGCCCAGAATTCAAGTGTCTCGGTTCCCAACTGAGGAACAACGGGTGGTATGATGCTCACCTCACCAGTCAATACATTCTTGACAACGTTTACTTTTCCGTTGTCATCATTAACAGCTCCAATAAGCGTATTATTAGATATGTTTTCCAAATGACCTTTATATTTTAACCACGGGCCGGCGGCTGATATATGGTCAGTGGTGCATTTCCCGCGCACTTTAATTAGAACTCTAAGCGATTTAAATTCGTGGCCGGGGAATGGTGGAAATGGCGTGAGGAGTTGAAGGCGAGATGATGTCGGAGGAATCTTGATTTCAGTTTTAGAGTTTGGATATGATACTGGTGGAGCATGATGATTGGGATTGCCTCAATATCGCGAAAATAAATAACAAACGTGAGTTGTTTAGCCGCTTATCATAAATCGGGATAATTTACGCTTGCTTTTTACCAGTATCAAATCCAGCATCAGGTAATTCATCTCCATATGGACTACTAAATTTGAATGGGTTCCCATCTTTATCCACTAGCGTGTCCATCATCGGGTTAAATGTTAATTTTCCAGAAAACGTCATCGCTGTTACTAGCTATTGGAAACAAGATTTGGTTATACCCAGATGCCGTACATAGTATGAAGTAAAAACATGTCATATCGCACTACCTCAGGTGAAGCTAAAAAGTTCATCGTCTTCGCATTCCCGTCATTGCGACTTCGGAAATTACGATTAAATGAAGTTAAGATTGCATTTTCCTCATCCGTTGAAATATCCGACCGTTTCCACTATCACAATAGAAATGAGTAATGGCTGATACATACTGTCAACACAATCTATTTTGACTTTACCTGTCCAATACATGGTCCACAGGCATTAGCAAGCACCTTCCCATCGACTTGCTCAAGTACAGCTATTTGTCCATCTCTCTCGATAGTCGCCCTTATTTGCTCGCTTCCCGGTGTGATAAAAAAGCCAGCTTTTGGCTTAATCCCTTTTTTCAACGCCTGTTTAGCAATGCTTGTGACTCTATCCATATCTTCATAACTACTGTTGGTACAGCTGCCAATCAAGCCGACTTTAATCTCGTCTTTCCATCCCTTCTCCTTGACCAGGCTTGCAAATTTGCTTAGCGGAGTCGATAAATCTGGTGTGAATGGGCCATTGATATGGGGTTCAAGCTCGGATAAATTAATCTCTACTATTTGGTCATATTCTGCGTGTAAATCTGCTGAAAGATAGTATCGGTTGGAAGCAGCAGCTTTGGCAACAGGTTCCCGTCGAGTGACAGATAAATATCTGTGCATGCTTTCAGTATATGGGAAGAGAGACGTGGTGGCACCTACCTAATAATAACATGCAGTTGATTATTTACTGAGGACCTTACAATAAACTTCATTCGTTTATCACCTTACCTCTGCTCCCATATTACAAATAGTAGCCATTCCGGTACACGAAAGAGTTTCTACTCCTGGTCCAAAATACTCAATAATATGGCCAGTTCCACCCTAATACCATCAAGAACTTTGAGTACTCGTGCATATATCAGCATTCATTATGACACGTACTACTTACACGAACGGTTAGTTTACCAACAAGATGCAGGATAACATCTTTCGGGCTGGTCCATTCATTCAGTCTTCCAGTTAACTTCACTCCGATAATCTTTGGTGCCTTGAGTTCCCATGGTATAGCAGCCATAGCATCGACAGCATCAGCACCACCAACGCCGATTGCAATCGTACCCAAACCCCCAGCATTCGGAGTGTGACTGTCTGAAAATCATAATTAATATTGTAATATAGTTTGTTATATCTTTGCTGTTTCCATTCAATCCGTCCCTTCCGATTACCTGTTCCCAACATCAATCCTCCTGGGGCTGCATAGTTTTCTAATACAATTTGATGAATAATCCCACTGCCTGGTCGCCAGAATGACATTCCATACTTCTCAGCGGCACTTTGCAAGAAATCATATATTTCTTTATTTGTTACTTCAGCCGCCTGCGTTTTATGACAAATAGGCAATAAAAGCAGGAATCAGAACGAAGAGCATATAGTTAAATAGATTTCATATACATCATACCTTGACATCACGATTCGCACCTTCGTACGCTTCTATCAAGTGATCACAATGAACGGAAGTGGGAACAGCAGTCGTGGGCATTCCAGATAACATAAACTGGAGAATTGCCATCTGAGCTGAAGCATCCTGCATTGCTACTCGATCTACAATCGGATTATAACCAAAATAAATCCAATGCATTATCTCCTTGTTAAATTCATATTTCCCAGAATAAATAATCACCAGGTCTCAACTTTAAGTATGTCTCCCCACGAACTATTGAATCTAATTCATTTGGGTCCCATATATGAGCATATAATATCTTCTCAGTTTGAGTAAGTGGCCTGGAACCAAGTATAGTTTTGGAGATGGCAGATAGATTCGATACTAATGTTTCATATGGAGGTATTATCTGTGCATAATTACGCGGTGGAAGTGTCGCAGATGTAGCAAAAAGCCTGCGACCAATCGGGTGACATCTCGGAAGCTTTAAATATATTAGGTAAGTAATATTAAGAAATTTTAATTAAGTAATTGGTTTTCCTGAATATCACCTGTCGATAACATCTGGATACCACTGAACTGAGTCCCATCTTGCCGTAGACCTTCAACTAATTTTCGTCAAACGAGAACAGAACTTTATTTTCGGTAACACAGAAAGACCCAGATTATCGATATCAGTATGATTATTGCTACGCCACTATTGAAAGAAAGTAACAGTTGACGACGTGTTCCAAGAACGCCATAGCGCTTCGCTTCTTTTCAAGCTTCTGGAGCGAGGATTAGAGGTTTTAGTTATGATTAATGGAATAAAATCTCGACAAAATTAAATACGTGAATGACTTTAAACACAAAAATCTCATTAAGGAATGGTTGACTTTTGACAACTATAGTTACTTTTGACATCAACCAAACTTTTGGTATGATGACGTTATTATTCAAACGTTTGGGGGGGGACAAATCCTTGCTTTTGCAAGATGAAAAACATTGTGTGGGCGAAAACATTGCTGGGTGATTTCTTCACCAGTGTATTACTATGTAGACCGACTATGACAGTAAAATGATGATATAACAATAACTAAATACGAATGCATTTTATTCGTTTCAGAAATTTCTTGCAAGAAATAAAGATATGGTCGCGTTTGAATCACAGGCTATTGGAAGCACGAAAACTACTGTAATGATTTGTTTAGCTCACGTAACCCATAGGTTCATCCTTGATTAACTTAATATGGTTCAGCTCGCTGCTCACGTATTCACCGACACAAATAGGCGGATAGCGATTGTCGTCTTTTGGGAAAGGTTCAAGGGGTTGTAGCGTTGCTTCAGTCGATAGGTGAAGGAAAAACGTCGAAGAAATACGCCACAGCGGTCTATTAGGACGCGTAACCTTAGCCATTTCAACAGCCTATTTTAAAATTCATACAGGGTGTAAAGACTTGTTTCGAACTTTATTTTCTATAAGCAAAAATAATTACCTTCAAGGTTTCCTCAGTTACAATCACTTCATGGTAGCCAGCCAAAATTTCTCCACCGGTCAGCCATTCGAGTTGTTTGCCTGCTTGCACGAGTAAGTAACCGTCTGGGACTTGAACGAGAATTCTGTCGTTCCCATTGCGTGGCCAAATGTATAAGCCAGGATATCTCGATTTTCCGTGGACAGATCTGTAGATTCGTTGAAATCGCAGTAATTCAAAAGGTGATTTATGATATACGATATTTGAATGTCCAACACGCAAAAAAACAAACAAACAAATATATGCTTGGCAATTCATCGAGAAGCAGAACATACATTAAATTAAGATCGTAATGGAATGCTAAGCCAAAGTTGGATAAGTAAATTGGAGATAACAGTTACATTTCCAAGAATGTACTCTCCCCCAACTAACCGGCCAAAATAGATCCTATCTTTCCATGTTTTTCCAAGTCACTACCAGTTGGTGCAAGGAGATGAGCACCGCCAACTGTCATATCGCGGATTGTATTAGAAGCCATTCCGAACCCGATGGCAGCCATTTCCAAGACAGTCAGTCCCGCTCGATGCATCTGATCGCCCCAGTTGTTCATGACGTCTGTCCAAGTATCTTTGAACGCTTTAATACAGAATTAACATACATTCTCGTGAATAAAGAAGACTGCGGTAGTAAATGTAAATTGACGTATTAGACAACGTCACCTTCCGGTACAACAGGTGTAGGATGGAGCCGCGCATATCTTGTTTCTACCGCACGTTGTCCGATAGGCCACATGAATCGCCACTTTGGATCCGGACCTAACGGTCGTATCGGACGATTTTCTTCCGGCATCTTGTATTAAATATATTTTACACAAACCACATTCCCGTTTTACTGACATCTTTTGAGATACATCCTATTGAATGGTGATACATACCCTATCAATAATTTGATGACATTTAGGATCACGAATGCAGCGGGCTTCCTCGGTGAATTCAGGAGTAACTCCGACTTGATATCCAACGTCGGGGCGTGCGTCTCTCATTTTTACCTATCGATCGTGTTTATCATTACATGTTTGATAAAAGTTGACAATACAATTTACCAACCTCGTGGGATTGTGCATAGTAATCCTCCATCATGTCCTATGACACAAAGCGAATATTGAATGTTGCAATATCATCGTCAACTTGTCTTGTCTCTTTTTCTCTTATAGTAGATAGAAGTACGAGTAAATAATCCACAAACCAAGAATCGATCATTGTCTGCTTTTGTCGCTCGTGGGTCTTTAACAAGAATCGCTCCATAATCTCGTAATCCATCCGCAGCCTTGCCACGTTAAAATGGTAGTTGGTTAAATGTACCAAATAAAATAAAGACGCAATAATTGTACTAACCTTTTTACATTCGTGAATGCTTTCAGGTGAAGTATTGTTTTCAAAATAAAGCCCAAAGTCAACTGTGGGAAGCGCAAAAATCCTGGAGTCATTAATTGACGACATAATTGTTTACCGCAACAGACACGAGGTCTCTCCCATATTCTTGTTCTTGTACCACCTGCGCGCATTTGGTTAGTACGGAATTTTACAATACGTGTTTGATTTTTATCTAACTGTTCAAAAATAAATCCTAAATCTCAATGTATCTACCTTCCCTTCTAGTAGCCATGCTTTGACTATAGTCAATATCATGTCATCTTGCTGTTACTGTCAAACATGTCAATTTCGATAATTTTAATTTCTCAATAGTTTTAGTATATACATATATTTTAGTGTAGTATTAGTAGATCTTGATAATCTCGAATCCGTGCAAAAATTTCCTATTCAATAATAGTCAGACAGTTTTATAATAATAAACACAAGAATGTGGTCATTCCGGTGGTTATTTATACCATCGAAGAGCGCCTTTCAAAGAAGTATTGCTACGGGCAGATTATACGCACACTTACCTCTTCCAACATGTTCTATACCACAATACAGACGCTCTTATGTGACATTTAAGAAAAAGTATGTAGATTATTTGTAGCAAGTCTTCAAGACTATGAGCTAATGGCAATAATCCATAAGAAATTTGAAAAAGGTCACATCGCTTTTAAGCAAAGAAGTTGCTGCTATTAAGGAGAAAATCGACACACATGATAAACTGAGTTTATCAGAAAAGGTTCGATATATGATGACATTGATCCTCCACCATTTGTTCATGTTGATTCATTATCCCCTCCCCTTTCTTCCAAATCCATCTTTGTAAAGGCAGAAACACATCATTCACCTTTTTCCGAGGCAGATTACACACAGATTTATGAGGCACTGTCAACCCCCCTCCTGCCACCGTCTCAGCGAAAGTTTGATCCGCTATTAGACAACTTGTCTCTATCGTTTAATGACACACAACGAATCGAGACGGCTGAGCGATCAAACAAAGGACTGCCATCAGTCACAGAAATTAAGGCTGTTGCAAACGCAGAAAACTCCCTGACAGTTGCTTTGGAAGTGACGGGTGTGAACAACGTGGAAGATTTTAATAGGATTTTGTGTTATAACGTATGTCCGTCTAATATCATATTACGGTTGAAAAAAACTGTTATTTATTCTAAACCGTGATTTATCATGTTAGATTATCAGTAAGCGATACGAGGAAGTCCCGGAAATCATACAATTGATGAATGTAAAGTCACTTGCGCCTAGTTACGGGAGAATTCGTCTGGGATTTGTCATTAAATTATTCTCTTCATGATTCATAAGGATGCCAAAATAGCACCTGATATCCAGACATACGATCATCTTCTCAGCTTGTATGCCATTGTTGGAGATGTAGAAAAGGCAAAACTAACTTTTGAACAAATTAATAGGGGTGCGTGTCGGATTCGCAAGCTTTCACTTATATGATGAATTTCTAATGACACTAACTATTAGTTTTTAGATGGAATGAGCCATTCAATGTATAGCTACGGAAACTTGATCAAAGCATATGTGAAAAACCTCCGAATAGATGAAGCCTTTGCAGTATACGAGAGTATAAAAAAAGCAGGATTGGTTCCGACTCAGGCAGGCATTCTTTCTTCCGTTGTGGTATTCTAGTGGTGGGCTATATGAACGTACCGTAAATCATACCTGTTTGGTTTACTTTGAATTTAGCCTATATTTACGACACTTATGAAAGGCTGCATCGACATCGGAGACGTTCCGCGCGCATGGCGCACGTTTGATATAATGCGATTGGAAGTTTGCCAACCTGATGAAGTTTCATACAGTTTGATGATACATGCATGTGCAAAGGTATGTTGCTCACGTTCATTCTGAACCGTCAACAAGTTCTTATTGTGTGGATAAATAGAGATGGCTTTCACTCTGCAGACACAAGATGCTGAGAAAGCTTTCGATGTATTTGAAGAAATGATCGGAAAGGGCTTATATCCAACAGAGGTTACGTTTAACTCACTAATAAATGCATGCGCCCACCGAAAAGATATCCTTGCTTGTTCTTTGATTGTCAGTTGTTATTTAGACAATTGGTCCTTAATTAGTTGCCGTTGTACATTATTGCAAAGAAGCGTTCGCCGTGTTTGAACAGATGCGTGAGTACGGTTATCAACCAGACAGAATTTCTTATAATTCACTAATATATGCATGTGCAAAGACGGGTGATGTCCGCCTGGCCAGGATGCTATTGAAACAGCTGTTAGAAGAGTAAGTGTTTTAATAGAATCAGTGAATTACGGTTTTCAGTGTTACTTATCTAATAATTATGCTAGGAATTCGACAATTAAACCTGATGAACAAACGTTCACCAACATGTTCTGGACTTATTCAGCATAAGTTGAACCGCAGGATAAATCGCACAAAGACAGTGCGAATGCACCAAATACGCTTAAAGAATTGTCCGATGGCACTGTGTCTTTGCCAGAAAAGACGGCTTTATCTGAAACCTCTACCGCAAGCGAGTCCACAGCCTTAGCACCGGATAAGGGCGACGACAATTCTTTAGTACATCTGGATTCGTATCCCTTTCTTTCTTATGAGCCAGTCACTGATAAGCAAATACTCGCTGAAGCAAGGATGATGTTCGAGTATGTGAAATCCATGTCTGACAACAATTCAAATGGCTTGGAAAAATCAGATAATGAGCAGATCCAATTATCGGCTTATTTAATGGATGCATATATGAACGTTTTCCACAAAAAGGGTAAATTTAATGATGTTCTTTCATTATATAAAGAAAAATTGCCCGAATTAGGCATTCCACAATCCGGTTGGATATATTCCACCATGCTCAAAACATGCTATAAACATCGAAGATATGAAGAAGCATTGAGAGTCTGGGAGGATTGGAAAAGTTGGTGGGGTAAAAATGACAATAGCGATCAGATGACGAAAATCGGACGAACTACTGCTGTGCAGTATGAAGTCTATCAGTGGATGATCAACACCCTTGCTAGGTATCCATACTTACTTTGGCTTTTTTTTTTCATTCCTATTACAAAAATTTACCTTGAAATGTTTTCCCATTTAAAGATGCAATGATCTCTCCAATGCAATTTATCTACTTCAAGAACTTGCATCCATGCAGACACCCAAGCTGGCAGATTTTCGTGTTACATATCAAGTGGCTGTTCAGACTGAAAATGAGGAAGCTAGAAGGACTATATTAGATCTGTGCCCAACTAGAAAGAAGAAAGTTGATGTAGCTCGAGACATTTTAGCAGTAAAATGGAAGGGCACTACTAAGGGTAGATGGGACGTTCACGAAAAGAAGAGAGATTATTTTATGAAGAGGAATTGAGTTGGTCATATTTGTTTATTCGCCAATCCTTTTCTACTGAAAATTTCTAAATGTTCCGTTAATTCCTATTGTATACTTTTATCCTTTACCGAGCTCGTAGATTGGGCTGACAGAAATCTAGTAGAGACACATTAAAGAGACTAAAAAAGGATACATAAAAAGGATCTCGGTATCTGCTTAGCAATTAGTTTGAATTCTTCTTCGCCTGTTTTGGATTTCCCTATACCCTATAAATTATGTCTTGGGATATGCTACTTCCTTCAAAATGTTTAATACCCCAACATTTCTAACCATCTCCAAGTCTTCCTCCCTCTTTACTAAAATCATTCCAGCAAATCCTAACGAATTTATAGAGATGTGATGATAGTTCTCATTACGCCTTGGAACCATCAGCGCCCATTTTTTCGTCATAAGGAAGTTGTAAGAGAGGCCCTTGAATGAAATCGATCCGTCGGCAAGCTCTCGCAGTAGACTAATTGTTTCATCAAGAAGCCTATGAAATACTTCAGCTAAATACTCGCCAACCAGATCATAGCAAGGCTCACTGCTGTCCGGATTGGATGGCGGAACCATTTTTTCTTGATCAAGAAACATCCCGCAGTGAACGAACGGCCATTGAGACAAGTCGAAAATGCTGCCTATTGCGTAAAAAGAAAACGGGTAAGAGTAGGGAAACAGATTAGACGCATCTCCTATGTAAGTTAATACCTGGATGTTTTTCTATTATCGCGTCTATACAAGTCTCAATGGGTGGCGAGTTTATCCCTAAAGGTATTACTTGAACGTGTTTATGAAGCTGGCTGTTCAAAACATATAATTCAAAAGCAAATCAATTTTTACATTACTTCGATCTGACTCACATCCAGTTCTCACAAGTGCTTACCTGGCGCCAGACATTTCACCACAGTTGTAAAAGGCGAGCGACGGGGTACTTAAGTGGGACATACAATACCATATAGCAGCCAAGTCTTTTGGATAAAGGGGTTCTGTCTGTAGCCTAAACTCTACAAATTAATAATGATAATTAGTATCCCAAGCTTTTCGAGCTCATTTTAATAAAAATGACGACACACGCACCTTTTGTAATTATTAATAAATGATGAGGAACTACGCAGTATTTGTTCAGCAGCACTACATAATCTCCATACTCTTGTACAAACAAATCAGGTTCCCAAGGCGCGAATGGATCTATCCTTGGTTCATCCTCTTCTGGTAGCAAAGCAGCTTTTGGTTTCTTAAACAAGCTAGGTGCGTAACGAACTTCATACTAGTGTGTTTAAAACATATGACCCAAATAAATTGATTAGCTAATACTTTGTTATGACGATAAGGAAGCATTCACGTACATTCACACTATCGGTTGGCAAAATTAACAGAGTGTTTTCTATGAAGAAAAGCGCACCAAGCCGTAGTGCACGGTCGTAATTCTCAGCAATACGTTTCTCAAATTCTGTCAACATGTTGCGAGTCAGTTATTCATATAGTATGTTTGATCCATTATATAGAATTTATTTCCAAGGCTGATCGCTTCTAATTGGTTAGAAGAAAAAAAAAAGCCAAAGAATAAATTTGGTGTTTCGTTAAAGTCAGATGCAAAAATACTTGCGAGTCGTGGTGGGTTTGTATAATCAGTTTTACATCCAACTGATTTAGTAACCGTTTCCATTAAAGTTATATATTCAGTGTAGTGTCGTATGTGCAAATGGGAAAATTAATCCCGCGGATATTGCATCAAAATTAGACAGATTCATCTTACTATGGCTTGTGAACAAATATCAATGGAATTAGCACAGTAAACGCGTTCTTCTCGCGTCTATAAATTGTATATACTGATGATATTTGCACATATACTTGGACGCTAAAATGGCACTTACCCTAATAAGAATTAAATACTTAATTTTACAGACAGTCAATTTTCATTGGAAAAACTTTAAGCTGAATTTGTCTATTATTATTACTATTACTATATTAACTTATCTTGAATCATGTGATTTTGGGAAATAACAATGCTAATACTAATAAAGAGACAAAAAAAAATTTTTTTCTTCCGAAAGTCTCCCCCGAGGTCTATAAGAGTTTTCGCCTCGGCAGGTATAAACCGAGTACATTCAGTTAATTAATTCCGTTGAAAAGGGAAAACTGTTTGAAGAAGAAACAAAACACCATTTACTCAAGAAAATTGTGAACACTTTGCGACGACTTCAAACTTGAATGGCTTTTCGTTGAAGTCGACGATTTCTCAAGAAATTCTTCGGATGGTCTTCAGAACTGCTCACGAGGCTGCTGAACGAAATATCAGAAAGAGCAGCGAGGAAATAACACCATTCCACCATCATACGACAATAGACCCGTTGGAGGAACGCTGGAGCCTATCCGAGATGACGTCGTTCCCCCCTTATGACTTCGATTCCTACGAGATTGGAGAGGATGGTTTTTGTTGTATTAATGGTGGTTGTGGCCAGATGGCTTTTATAAAATCCTTTATTCAAATGGGCCTTATTAACGAGATTGCTGTTAAAGAAGGGTAACTCTGCATGTGGTAAATATAAACAATTATAATAATCCAGAGATTACCCGAAACCAGTCCTTTCAATGAAAGAACTTCTCAGGACTTAGAATTCGCACCAATTAATACAATGGAGCGATCAAAGGGATAACTCTGCATGTGGTAAATATAAACAATTATAATAATTCAGAGATTACCCGAGACCAGTCCATTCAAGAGATCCAATGAACGAAATTCTCAGGACTTAAAATTCGCACCAATCAATACAATGGAGCGAAAACGGCTCTTCCCCCGCGAATGAAGTGCGGCGGCGGCTCTCACCCTGCATGTGGTAAATATAAACAATTATAATAATTCAGAGATTACCCTAAGAAAGCAGGAGTCGAACAGTCTCATAACCGATCAGCCGTTATCTTGCGGGAGAGAAATGCCTTTGAAAATATTCAGACGATTATGAAATCAAAACTTTATGAAGAAACAGGTGACTGAAGGATCTCTAGCATGTCATTGAAGAATGTGGAGGGTGAAGCAAGAGATGTATTGTAGGATGGGAGAAATATTAATAGATTATAAGAAAGGGAGAAAAGAGATTTAGAAAAATTATACGATTATTCATTAATTTTCGTGACGAATTTTCTGTCACGGTAAAGATACATAATTCCATCAGGCTTGATTGTTAAAATATTGGAGAAAATTTTATTCAACAAACATTAAATAAACGACTTTGAAATATTAATATACCTATTAACGACGCACATAAAAGTTGTAAGGTTTCAGAATATTTAATTTCTCTTCGTATAATAATTGTTGTTACCATTATATCATAGACCCTTTGGATACGCGTACATCGTATAGGAAGCTCACGTTAAAAATTAAATTCGGCCACTTGTAATTTTAGATTCAAAAGTAATCGCTGAAATAAGGGTGCTAAATTAGAACATCACCCTGCTGGCGAACACGCCTACACGAAAGATTATCGCCTTTCTCATTAGCCAAATTGCTGACCGCAACAACAATAATATATATGAAGAAAGTGCCCAATAATAATAAACCCAACAACGAAAGTAGTGAAACACACTTGACGATGATAATGTAGATGAGACGACGGATAACGCAGTGATGATGAATAAGCTTCTAGAACGTGTGGAAAATTTTCCTTTTACAACTGTTGAATTTATTTAGTTTGTGGATAAAATTATGTAACGTGTCCGTATTGAAGTTTTGAGCCAATATTAGCATTAGGGATATTAATACAAAGTAATCGATTGAGACTCATTCGTGCAATGATGGTCTTTTTCTGATTAAACAGCTTTCTAATTATTCAGGAATACCATTACAAAATGGTATCAGTATTAAAATTGTATAATCTTTGATATATTTAATCTAAAAAAATGAACAACGTTATCAATAATCTTGCTGGTATAAACAGTTTAAATTAATATCAAAATAAAAACTTACCATGTTAACCATTTTGTTCAGTTAATATCTTGGAGATATTGTTGTATGTCAATTTGAGATTGCAATTGGATAATTTATGAAGAAACGTATTTATTATTACAAAGATTATAATAATACATGCATATAGGTTAACGATAATGTTCATATAATTAATTTCATGCTTCTCATATATCAAACGCTACTTTGTTCGGCAAAAACAGTGAGCTTATTGGCCAATACGTACTATGCTAGTCACTATTCATTTTGATGCTATTGATTGTAATTTTGAAAAAAAAGAAGAAGTAATAATTATAATAGATTTAGTCCTATTTATCGTTTTAACGCTGCAGTTTACTAAGCTAGCGGTATTGATGTCACATATGTTTTTCATATGTGCTACACGAAATCATCGTTTGATATTCTACAATCGCTTGAAGTAAGTTACATTTTCTATATTGAACAATTTGTTATAATTCGGATAGAATAAACATTTGCAATAACTGCTGTTACGGTCGGCTCCAAATTTGGGTTGGAGAGCAATAAAATTGCGTAGGTGTGTCTGCAGGGAGGGAATTAGTTCGTGTCGCTGCCCTTACCACAACGATTGCCTGAACTAAACTGTCAAGATCGATCGTTTATTATATCGAATACTTCAGTATCGAATATTAGTTTTATAACATTAATATCGCATACAACATGAGGATTTTAGACGGTTGGGAAGGGCTGCTTATATACATTTTGCTGTCACCAAAATCGCGTTACTTTTTCTACGCCACAGAACGCGTTGCTTTTAAACTTTTACACTGTCACCATTTCCCCGTTACTTTCTATTTTTAGCTAATTTTGTATTCAAAATTGTCACCAATTTTCCGTTACCCTTGAATCCTGAGTAGGGTTACTTCCTTGGGGCTCCATGTCACATGCATTTCACAAAAACAATTTTTAATTTAGAAATTCTGCATATAGATGAAAGCAACAGAGTTGCAACTTTATTAATGTATATTTTTCGGTCATTACAAATAAAACCCAGAATTCGGTAAATTACAACTTTATTGATATGTAGTTTATTTAGTTGAAAAGCAGGTACATGGAGCAAAATAGAAAGCCCCGTCAGGATGTCATGTGACATGTGGTATAATATATCAAGATGCGCGTTGTTTCTTTTTCGAAATATTGATAACGATATAATCAAAATTTGGCCAAGGCAATTTGATATAGTATTTTTGTTAAAGATTTGCTGTATCTAGAAAATATCATAAATTTTATAGCCCTCTCCGTTCTCTTCCAAAGTGTCTCGGTAACTTTTTCAATCAGCTGTTCCTTAATATCGTCATTAACTCGGATCTGGGTTAGATTTTTTGTGGAATTCATAACACTCTGATATCCATAATCCAAAAGCGAAATAAGATTGCAATACTGCGTAGCTCGTTTTATCATTTTTAGATTTGAGATTGGTGTTTTGATACAAAGGAATAAACATCTGTTGGTACACTTTCTTGGTGAAGCCGGAAATAATTTTATGTCCTTTTGTGAAGATAATTGTGGCGAAATCTCTATTGGATTTTGTATTTCTGTTAAGAGCTGGAGAGAGGGAGGTTTGTACTTCGCTTCAAAAGGAGTGAGTTTCATAATCAATGAAAATGTGATATCTGACAAATTAGGTTGCAGATTTTGAATCACGTGCAGTCATAAATTTACTCTCTTTGATAGATCTGCAAGCATCTGCGGCAAAGTCACGTTTTCGCAGCGCACTTGCAACCATTATACTTGAATGTGTATACAAGACATCTTATTACATATGCGTAACGATGGATATCAATATTGAAAATTAATATAGTTGTCAATTCTGTTATAAAGTGATAATAAAAGAAGAATGTAGCTGAAACATCGACAACTTCTTTAGCACAAGATATTATTCATGACGATTCAACAGGAAAAGATTAGTAGTGAGATAAGAGAGAAAAAATTTCAAGAATCACATAACTCGATCCACCGATACAATCCGAAGTATCAACCATGTCGACACCTGAATCTCTGGACTCAAAAACTGTGAAAAAGTTTTGGGGTCAAAATAAAAGCCTGGACAAAACATCCCAAAAAAGGAAACAGAGAATATCGCTCAGGTGATGTTCAGGACAATAGTCCCCAGATTTAAATCATGTGACTGAAATTTCAGCGACGAGGTCGTCAAAATTCTTCCACAATCTCATTACTCGACTTGACACAATTATTTGATAAGCAACAAATGCTGAATATTATGCTCAAAAGCTAACCGGAAAGAAACTTTATGCTGGATTAACTATGGAAAAGAATTCATAATTCAGTATAATGATTTTATAAAAATAGTAGTGGCAAAATTGGCGAGAAAAAAGTTAAAGTTATAAAATATAGGAGCACCTTAATATCATCCATAAAAGAAAGTCGAAGGAAATGGGATTATCGTCCCAGAAATTTTCGCGTAAACTTTATGCAAAAAGACCCAAAAGGCCGTAACAACTTATAAATTATTCGAAAAAATAAGCATTAATAAAATTAAGTATCTTAAAGCATATAGCGCAAATTCTATTTCAGAGTTGACCAACGATCAAATTAAAAAGACTATCGATAATATTTCTGATCGCGATGAGTTTAATATAAAAGAAAAAAATCAAATTACATGACTGAAATTCCAGAGAAATTAACCGAGTGCTGAAACCCAGCGGTCATCTCTTTTTGTGAACTGACAAGTTTCATTTGTGCGAGGGAATAGCCGCTTGACTAAAAAAAACTGACTTAGTCACTCCCGTTGCCAAAATCATGCAACCAAAATTTGACCTGAACCTAAGAAAACATTAGTGTCCCAACCAACGCTCTCTAATCAATTATCTCGTATCTCTAATTCGGAAGATAAAACAAGCGAAGTCTCGCCTGAAATTCTTATCAGAAATAAATCGGATATTGATGTTCTTATTCTTCTTTTGCAACAGAAGTTCGAAATGCCAAAGATAAATGAAGAGATGATATCGCCTTTGAATTTCGAGATAATACCAAATACTGTTATAATAAAGCCATCATTCTTTTTTCGATGGCCATCCCACTCGCAGGGTTACTTGAAAGTTCTCTTTTATTCATAATAAGTAAACATTCGTCGTGAATAAAGTTTTTTGCACTAATAGACACCTTGCACGGGTTGAAACTAAGAAAATTGTTGCTTACATAATTATTATACAATATTTGCCTATATCGATATATTATTTAAATAGATAGTTGATTATTGTTTCGATTTAATCTTTATTACTATTACTATCGTTTCCAATTTTTCATGTAATGGAGATTAACTTGTGCACAAAGCTCATTAATTAATATCGACACATCGTTCTTTTCTCAACAATAGTAATATTGTGCTACTAAAGCAATGCTAAAATTAAGCGCGTAATCTTGACCTTGATCACGTTGTTTTCAATTTATTCGAAACCAAATATTTTATTGTACAAAAGTTCGAAACCGAACCATATTCGCGACCCTTAATGCTAAGCATATTAAGAGTATAACCGAATTTTTGTACCGTGTACTGCGTATCGTTATACGTTACATGAATTTAAAGATAAACTTTGTAGTTTAAGGGGCTCTTTCATCAGGTCGACAACAACTGCTCCTTACACCAGAGGGCAACTCTACTGTTACTCTCTCAAGGAGCAAGTATTTGTATTTACATTTATTATTTGAATAAGTATCGTGGTACTTATCTGTAGGTTATTATTAATTACATTTTTAAATTTTATGTCATAGTTTCATATACAACATCATCGAGTGCTCAAAAGAAAATCGACGCTGACAAGAGAACAAGCATTTCCACATTTCAGCCGGGTAACTTAGAGCACGAATAATTGTTTTTCTTAGTTGAGGTTATAATAAGAAAGTCTACCGCCTTTTCTTCTGATTTTATCTTGAATATAGAAATCATCTTTTTCTTTCTCCATCCGGATAAGCCTATTGCGCTCCTGCTCAACTATTTCCTTCAGTTCATCTTCTTCGATATTCTTTGTTTTCATAAACTTCCGCATGTTCTTTGCTAACCTCAATTGCGCCTTTTCTCTACTTATTCTTCGCTTTTTATCGATTCGCTTTGATCTAATGTTGCCTTGACCTTGTTCTATTGACTCTGAAGATACTTTGAGTATCTTATTGAGATCTTGACGAGCGAGTGTTTTAACGAGCATGTCGTATCGGATATCATTAGGAGCGTCTACGTATTCGATGATTGCCATTGAAGCGTGATCTGTATCCCGATAACCTAGTTTGTGAATACGTGTGTATCCGCCCGGGCGATTCTGATAGCGTTCGGCCATTTCGCCGAATAATTTGGGCATAGTAACAACATGTTCCTTTTAATCAACGGGATGAATAGTGCGTATTCGTTATTACTTCAACGATCCGACATAAAATAAATGATGGTAACGAATATATTCCTTACTCGCAAAAAAGCTCTGGCTTGAGCTTTAGCATGAGCGTCACCCCGTTTAGCGAGCGTCACCATCTGACAACGCACAAACCATTGTAAAGCTAAACTTTAGTATCTCGTTTGAAAAATTAAACATTCCTCCAGTGATCACAACGGCTTACCTTATCAGCAAACTTGCGAACCTCTTTCGCTTTAGGAAGTGTAGTTTTTATTCTATCGTGTCTAATGAGCGAAGAGACCATATTACGAAGAAGAGATTGCCGATGGCCAGACGAACGATTGAGACGACGATATTTTTTGGCATGACGCATATTAGTAATTTGTTACTCTTCTGCAATAATAATAATAATTCAGACAACACTTTTTATTTTATGGTCGTACAGCATATGTTCCAACCGATGTCAAGTCACATGACAATTATCAAACTGTTATAAGTATGTTTATTCAACAATACCATCAAGCATATGATCGACGTTTAGCAATATCACAGATACTGATCACTTTGTATAGTCGACCAAGTAAATACAGTATGTAGCATTAGACAGAAATATAATGTCAAAATATTATTTTTGTTAAAGACTCGTAAAAAAATCGGTATATATTTGCGAAAAATCATATATCTGATTCAATCTCTGTCATGGGAAACGGGGTAGAGCTAAATTGACGGATTTGACAAGTAAGTTATCGGTCTAAATTATTGACTACAACTTCTCATGTGAATATTTATTATTTATAATAATAATTCAGCGGAATTTTTCTTTCGATAACGATAGTATCGATAATCGATAATAATAATAACAACAGATCTTTGTTAAAGTTTAGTCGGCAATACAAAATGTTGCCTGCCTAATTTCTGATAAACATGTATTGATGACGACAGGATAAGATGCTAACGTTATACATATATGCTCATTCTGAAAAGTGTGAAAAAGCCAAGAAATTATGATGAAAGTAATACAGTCCCCGGCGAAAGTAATGGCGGTCAATTTTCCTCAGCTTATACAAATACTGTATAATAAATTGCAAAAAAAATTTTCTTAGTAGACTGAGGCCACGGCTTATTAACAACTTAATATTTAGTATAACCACCCTCCAGTTTGCTTCTCACTAAGTTGCAAGTTGAATATTATAACATATATGTTGAGTCAGTAACGGTAATAATACACGCTATTCCTGACGGACGCTTACTGTACATTGACCGTTTCACGAAAAAATGTCAACGCCGTGAAGTCTCCAATGCCAAACCCAAATGTATCAAGGTTCCTTAGCCATACACCTTTCAAAAGCACCAAAATAAGACTTTTCTCAAATGATGTCATTATAACAAAAGCTATGCATCGTTGATCCTCAATTATTCTATTCGGAGTATAATGGATTACTCCGTATAGAGTAACCATGAATCACGTGTATTATGTCTGATAGGCCATTTTCAGATACAAATGGGTGTTCGGAACATCTCTGCGAACACGCCCGTTGAGATATGTTTTTTAGAACGGCAATACATTCTTCAGTCACACGCTTGCTTTTAAGAAAGACATACGAGTCTTTCAGAAGCACAAAAACGTTTAAAATGTCGCGCACTTTCTCAACAGAGAACAAAAATTTACCAAAGGTCTATTGAATGAAACATTGTTACCATTCGAATTCAAACTTGTAACTAATGCCTGACTGTCCGTATCTGCAGTTGAATGATCCCAAATTACTCCGTCAGATGGCTTACGTAGACGGTAAATGGATTTCAGCTGAATCAGGAGCCAAGTTTTCAGTCATAGGTATTTGTCATTTTCGTGACGGAGTGTGAATCGAATGTGAAAGGAATGCCATTGTTAGTTGAACATTATTATTCTAGATCCCGCTACGGAACAGGAAATTGGCAAGGTGCCAGAGATGAACGCGGAAGACGTAAAAACGGCAGCTGACCTTGCAAACGAAGCATTCAAGGACTGGTCTAAGCAGACTGCAAAGGTTACTTATTTTTGAATATCGATAACAAGCTCCCCTCTTCCAAACTTTATATTAATTTATCCTCAATTTCGTCTTAAAGCGACGTCACGATCTACTGAAAAAATGGCATGCTCTGATCCTCGAGAATCAAAATGATCTCGCCACGATTTTAACTCTAGAAAATGGTAAACCTCTGCAAGAAGCCCTCGGTGAAATCAAATACGGAGCGAGCTTTATTGAATGGTTTGCCGAGGAAGCTATTCGCGTGTATGGTGATGTCATTCCGTCTCCTGTTAGCAGTCAACGCTTCATAGTCGTTAAACAACCCATCGGAGTTGTCGGATTGATTACGCCTTGGAATTTTCCGAATGCTATGATTACGAGAAAAGCAGGCGCTGCACTTGCTGCCGGATGTACGGTGGTTGTAAAACCGGGCGCAGAAACACCGTTCTCTGCCTTGGTTCTTGCAGAGCTGGCGGATAGGGCGGGAATACCGAAAGGCGTTTTTAACGTAGTTACGGCACACGAGAATGTGCAACAAGTCGGAGAGGAGATGTGCACTAATCCGACAATTAAGAAGATATCATTTACTGGCTCGGTATGACTGATACGGTTGATCGCTGTTGACGCAGGCAGAAAGGATTTTTACTTATTTCTGTTTTCAACTTTTAGACCGCCGTGGGTAAATTATTGATGAAACAAAGCGCTTCTACTCTGAAAAAAGTTACGCTGGAACTGGGAGGCAACGCTCCGTTCATTGTTTTTGATGACGCTGACATTGATGCTGCTGTTGATGGTTAGTACTTGTTAGTTCAAGTCATGATCCTCTGTTTGTATATATTACTGATCCCCTGGCATTCGCGTATAGGAGCAATTCAGTCGAAGTTCCGAGCTTCGGGACAGACTTGTATTTGTGCCAACCGCATATACGTTCAATCAAGCATACTCGCCGAGTTCGCGTGTCGTCTCGCTGAGAAAGTTGGTTCATTCAAATTGGGAAATGGTCTTGAAAGTGATAGCACTCATGGACCCTTAATAAACAAGGAAGCCATCGAAAAGGTAAAACTCCATGTTGAAGACGCCGTTGCTAAGGGTGCTGAAATCATTATCGGTGGAACGCAACGCTCGGGGAATTTCTTCCATCCGACAGTTTTAACCGGCATGACACAAGATATGTTGATTTCATCCGAAGAGACGTTTGGTCCCGTGGCTGCTTTGTATAAGTTTGAAACTGAAGAAGAAGTGATCGGTCTTGCGAATGCCACATCATCTGGGCTTGCGGGATATTTCTATAGTGGGGATGTCAGAAGGTGCTGGCGTCTTGCGGAAGCTTTAGAAGTCGGGATGGTTGGAGTTAATACCGGCGCCATTAGCACTTGTGAGGCACCTTTCGGTGGTGTAAGTAAATTTGCATTTGATACAGTATTTCGCAACGACTTTTTTTAATATGTATTTTTTACATTTCAGATCAAAGAATCTGGCATAGGTCGCGAAGGTAACCTTCATAAAATATATTATCTGACGATCTTTATTCGCACTGACTTAATTCTTTCTTTACTGTCCAAAATTAAGGTTCAAAATATGGTATTGAAGAGTATTTGAACATCAAATACATCAATTTCGGAGGATTATAAAATCCTCCTGAAATACAGATTTCTTGCTATTGAACCGAAGACTAGACGCTTTCAATGGGCGAAAGGGATTCACATATCTCTTAATATTCGTACGTACACCTAGTCAATCGTAGTGTCTACATCCGTGTCATCATCGTCCCAATCAGTTTCCTCGTCCTCTTCAGACAACCAACACCAAATGGTGCCGTCGTCACAAGCCGCGATTAACCATTCACCGTCGGGTGAAAAAGTAACCTGTCGGACAGTGGCTGTGCATTTTGGACCTTCCAATAATCGCAATACACACTTTCGCCTCTTTCCCGCTTGCTTATTTGTAAGTTGTTTAGTTCTGTTGCCTGTGCTTTGAGAGATGGATTTAGCGCTAGTATTTTTTTTCCGCATTACACTTGCGGGTTTTTGTGTTAGATACAGATTCTGTTTCTTCTTCGCTTTGCTTTCTTTTTTGTTCACAGAACAGGCCTTCTTTGCCGATATATACTTGTCTATAAAATGCGGAATGTAATCCAAGTCCCATAAAAACATTTTACCATATTGACTGCCAGTCGCGAGGAATCTGTTATCGCGTGAGAGCCCAAAGCGGACGAACCATATGTCGCATTCTTCGAAACTGAATTCGCAGATGATGTTAAAGTCTGATGTTTGCTATAAAATTGAATCAAGTTTATTTAATATTAATGGGATTATGTATCGACTTTAAAAAGCAAAACCCACAAAAGTTTAAGGAAGAATATGCCAGACCGCCATAAATCTTACCGCATTAGGAAGTGCCCTTCCCCCAACCAAGGAGTATTTCGACTGGAGAGAATCATCAGCATCCTCGTTCTCGTAGTCTTCTTCTGTTGGTAATCCAACCTCTGGCTTCCATAGTATTATATTCGGTTCAGTAGATCTCGAAAACAATAAATCGCCATACCATCTAATATTGTCAACATAATTATTATGAAGTTCCGTGCTGGAGAAAATGGGATAATGAACATATACTGGCTCGCGACATGTATGACTCTGGGTATTCGTGACTGGAACTGTACATTGACAATGGTGTTCTTGTGCTGCGTATGATGTCGAAGATGATGACGTCGCTGCTGATTTTGAACTAGTTCTTTTAGAGTTTTGCGTTTCGGGTAGAGGTGCAGCGGTATCAATAATACGCTTTAATATCGGGCTGCAGAGAGTCCATATCTTCACCGCGTGATCCATTCCACATGAAGCTAAGTAATTGCCGCTCAGATGCAAGTCCTATCATATTATATCACAAACGGTTAATTCACTACGTCAATAGCTTTACCAGATCAGACTTGATAATTTTCATGGAAATTCCTACAATGCCTAGTACACTCTCGCGGTGCCCTCCGTCTCCGCCAAAGACAACCAACAAGTCGCCAGTATTTGCATTCCACAGCCGAATCGAAAAGTCTTTACTAGTAGAGAACAGTAATTCCGGTCGAAGATGGTGGAATCTCATTTCATTAACTTCCTAAATAAGCAGATACGAATTAGCCAGCCGACTAACTCTAGTAAGAATTAATAAAATGGCGACTCACATCACCGTGACCGGCGAGTACCTGGGAAAAGATAATTTTCCCTTTAATTTAGTCAACATTCAGCGTCGTAGATTATAAGGATAAAACCGAGAAACTTAGTACAAATGAAATTACTAACTCTAACGACTTCCTTTTGACTAGTGTCAATAATCTTGATTAATCCACTCGCCCCAGCAACGGCAACCCACGGTGCCCCCGTTAATGGATCGTACGACCAAGCAACGCAGTAGAAATTTTCAGAAACCTTATCACCGCAGGCTTGTTAGTCTTCAAATTTTGTTACGAAAAGGTAAGCTCATAGAAAAAGCTTTGGTAGAATACATTCTCATCCGTATATGTCTGTAGCACTCTGATGCGACCCCTCTTCGGTTTATCCCCGGCCAGAGCTAAGTCAGTTTCCTCGACCTCTTCAAATGTAGCTATAATCACCTAACAAGAGAGTTATAAAACATATGTAGACAATTGGTAAAGGGATACTGTATGCAAATTCTCATTATCTACGAGTGATCCTCACCGTTCGCCCGCCAGCGACAGCAAATACATTTATTACGTTCTTTTGCTTGAATGGATTAAAACAAACGCCGTAAAATGGCATTTTAAATGTAGATTCCTTTTCTTTCACGTAGTCATTGAAACCAGAAAGGTAGAAACGTCACAATTTGAGTATGTCGATAAAAGTAGTGGCATAAATGGTCCTATTTAGGTAGCTTAATTACCGTCATGACATGTTTTAGGCGAAAATCTGAAGAGTTTCTCATTTTTTTGGGTCTATCAGAGAATTTAGCAGCCATGGACGCGCTTACATATATTGATGCAGACAAAACCACCACGAACAAAATTCTGGTTGTTCAAAATAAGATAATCGACTGATTGGTTGTATGTTAGATCAGCTGACGCTGTACTATGTACATCCAAACCTAAATACAGTTCGCGTAAAAAAGTAAAATTTGCTTTCTCTTGGAAAGACACTCACGCCTCGCGAGAGTTTGAAATTGTGCATTTAGAGAACAATATAAATTGGAACATTTATGGTGTGGTAACAGACGTTTATGCGATACGCACTCTTTCGTCACATACGTTTATAATATTTATCTACGAGTATGCATTGCCCCAGCAAACCTTGTACTTACTTGTTGGATTAAGAACGCTTGTACAGTTTCCAGACTTTTCAACGCAAATACCTTGCACTGCTCTGAGGTAATAATTATAGGCTATTTAAGATAAGTAGCTGACTTTTTTAATTTGGGGTAGTATTTACTTCATTGCGTAATTTTCCCATTATACCTATGCTAATTTAACTATTTTAGTGTAATATTCCAGTTGGCTAGACTCACCTTTAATGCAGGTTAAATAAAATCTTTCATAGCGACAAGACGCCCTGCTGATGCAATGCTACCAGCAAGTTTACAAAGAAAGAATGGGGAAAGAATGTTTACCTGATTTATTATCATAAACGAATTCAACGCCCTTTGTTTCGAATCTAAACAAGTATTTTGAAAGCAAACGGAATTGTATTCAGCATTTTCAGAAATTGATAAAGTCCATATACCGAGAAGATTACTGGATATATAATCTTTTTGACAGGTTTATTTTCATGACGCGTGCGTTACATTCGATCATAGGAAAAAATGTTAGACTGTTCTTTTTCGGGTGAGAGGTTATATGTCATAAAGATACTTGAATACAAAGACGTAAGACTCAATTCTGTAACGAGACGTTTATTTATCTGGAAGTGCCGAGATATTTGCCTGTTTAGAAGCTATCATGCTAACACTCACAGCGCAGTGGTGTGAATCGAATAAATACTTGAGACTACTTCTTTACAACTTTCGCTAAGCAAAGGTCATTGGCGACGTAGGGTAATCGATAATACAGTATTCTGCTACTTTCCGCGTTTGTGTTGCTGATTCTTTCGAATAACCTTGCTTTGTCTATTTTCAAATTAATTTCATATACGATTTATTGCAAAATTTTTTAAGTAACTTTTTTTTGTACTTCAGAACATGGAAAACTTTTTTTGCAGTGCGCAAACATCAAGAGGGACGCATCTTGGTATTCTGGAAAAAAACACTCGTTCGGACTAATCTTGATTTTGTTCAAACGTGAAAACGACTTCGGCCTCCGCAAGTCTTTCCTTCATAATGATTCTAACGTAAAATTCGTTTAGCTGCGCGTTTTCGTAATGTGCAGACATTTGCAACCACATCCAAGATTCAATTGGTAGACGACGAAGCACAAGGCATGAAATGAACGTTAAATTGCACTAACACTAAATTGGCGATGGTGACACATTACAAATCAATTGCACGTGAGAGCGCAACCAGCATGAAAAAAGTCTTCGATTTTTAACATTTGAAAAAAAGTTTCCATTTACAAGTCTTGCGTATTTTCGTCACTGGACTATGGTTCTAAAATGGGCTCAGAAGCATTATTATTCTTGTTTGCAGTCATAATGGCTGCTGTCCATCTCTTTGTAATGGTTTTCTTCGTATCCTTTAACTATATTGTATATATGCGTGATAACCGTACTCATACATCAGTTATGAATGTCTCAACGAGTCGTATTACTTGTCCATCATCGCCAATGTCAATGAAGCCTTAACTTTATTCCACTTCGAAAGACCATAATGTATGCTGATTTAGAATGCGACTATATCAATCCGATTGACCTTTGTAGTAAATTAAATCAAGCAAGTTTTTTCTCACATCGTATCGTGGATTTCCAGCAAGACAATTTACCATTACTCACATTCCATCTTTATGTACGTCGGCGTATTTCTAGTTTATTGTTCCGGAAATGCTCTCTCATGCATTTCTGTCGTTCTTGTTTGTAATCAATGGATATTGGTTCGTTGCATTGATTAACATACCGTTGGTGCTGTACAATGTCTACAAGTACGAAAAGAGGTTTATGCTATTATAATGCATTTATTGTATACTTCAGTCATCCCGATCGTTAATTAATTAACTGTAGAATTCACAACAACAAACACACGCTCGATCCGACCGAGATATTCCGAACATTGTGGATACACAAAAGAGAGAGTTTGATAAAAGTTGCATTTTATCTTATTACTTTCTTTTATTATTTATACAGGTAAGTTTATTCTTAATCTCAGATCACAATTTTCTACCGTTCAAGGGATAAAGTGCGGGGACCGTGAAATGTTACATAATACTGACGACGGAAGGAGCACTCGATTCTTCTGACTGTCAGCTCTACAGCGTAGCGTTTCATGGTGATAATATTTTGATGTTAACTCCAAATTCATTTTGTCGACAGAAATAGTTATGCTTGTTGCCTTACAACTTA
Organism: Paraglomus occultum; assembly: GCA_910592205.1. NCBI lineage: Eukaryota > Fungi > Glomeromycota > Glomeromycetes > Paraglomerales > Paraglomeraceae > Paraglomus > Paraglomus occultum. The sequence continues at coordinate 34,769 of CAJVPJ010000068.1, forward strand.
AAGACAATGAACCTACTTACTACGTAACAGCGAACCATAGAATTGATAATGTTAAAGCGTAATCAATCAATCAATCTGCATCTTGCTAATTCCCTCTTTTACTTCCATAATAATGTACCGAACAGAATGATCGCGGCGTTAATAAACGACGACTGAATGTGTCTAGGAGTTGGGGGATTGGTGGACTAACCCCTTCAAATAAGTGGTAGTTGAATAAAGACATTTATGTGTACAGTCAGTCTATTCGGTACTCGATTGGAGTCATTTTAGATTAGATTGTCAGCTATAATACAGTGGGATTGTTCTTTGCGACGGTCATCCTTTGCAGAAACATTAATAAATGGCTTGGGTTACCAAAGAAGTTAAGTGAATCAAGGAATCCTCATCCATACGCCTGAAAAGTATGCGAAGCGTTAAATTATAAGTATTCACGTAAAAACTACGGCAACCTTACCATAGTTTAGGTGCCAGACTTATAGATGAATGCTTCTTCAAAGCAGCTGTCCAGAAACGACTAATACTTTTGACCACATAATACTGAGCCTTTGTTATCGTCATTAGAATTAACTGCCTGAATTTTATTTAATTATGTGGTCGCCGGAGAGTGTTTGGCTGGGTAACGATCTCAAGACTTGGCTTCAAATATCTGACTTGCTTACATATTGAAACGTAGCCAAGATGGTTTTCTACTTCTTTATTGTTAAGGTATAAATTTCATCAAATTTTATATTATTAACTCTTCAGTTAATGCATCAATACTTTAGTCTGGTATTAGACTTTTGTTCGCTGGCTCCTAAGCAATAGACATTCCTGCTCAGTAATAGCTACACGCAAATAGAAACCTGTTACCAATTCTTAAGTGAAGAGTAAAACGTGATTCATTTGGCGCGTCTTTTCAAAGAAATCAGAAATCGATGACGTTGTTATCGCTCGCAGCCGAAGCGAACCTTTTTTATTATTACGTAATCTTAATGATAAGAGTTATTATTAACACTTCAAGTCGGTAACACGAAATGCAAGTATGTGGCAATGACAACAATGATAGCAATGATAATGATAATAATAACAATTATAATGATATAGAGCGTTTAATTTTAGAAACCCCTCTTTTAGGCCTCCATTTGTTAAACCTTTTTTTGTGCTTGTTGTCAGTCCTAGGAAATGAAGTTTTTAACCAATTATGTTTGCATCGCACTAAATTTAGCCTGATTCTCATCTACATCTACTAATTTTAGATTGGTGGTTAATGCTTGGCATTCCATTATCACAATCCAATTTAGTACTATATTTAGAATCGCGCGAGATATTTCTTTGTGGCGTCAATTTTCACTTTACGCTATGTGCAATAATGTCTGAAGTAATGTTTAAGCGAATATTACTAGCGGTCTTACTAGTATTGGGAGTAAGCTTACCCTCGACCTACGCACAATGTTCTACGAACTTTGTCAACGGAACGGACTATTTCCCTTCAAAAGTCACTTTTGGTATGGTATAAACTTGACTGTAAACTCGGGCCCTTTGACTCTGAATAACAAACGTTTTTGCTTTTCAGACGGCGACTCTGACTTCCAAGTGACTTATTATAATTCATACAAGATTGTCAACAATACTCTTGCAAACGAGACATACGTATTGTATTGTACTGCTTATAGTCCAACAAATATCGGAGTTCCTTCTAATGCAAAGTATATACAAGTGCCTGTGGTTAAGAGCATTGCCGTTACCGATATTAGTGCTATTGGGTTTTTGAAGGTAAGCAAGCCAGAAAAATTAGACAACTGGATTTCATGAGATTTGATGGAAAAAAAAATTTTTTTCTTTATATAGGCAATAGGCATGGAGAAAAACGTAACTTATGCCACGAATCCAGAGAATGTTACAGCTCCGTGCTTACAACAGTCAATAAGTAACTTCACTGGGGCTAGCAACCAAATCGGTGTCGTTTTTACGAACACGCCCGCGGCGGATGGAAGTTACGTGACCCTTTCTTTAAGCGATGATATGTCTCCGTTGCAGGTATGATTGTCTTATCACCTTTCCGAATTCGTCGATCAAAGATCAGCGGATCGACTTTATATATAGCAAATCTCGATTCGCATATATATACGTTTAAAAGTTGATTTATCACTTGCTTAATTAAAGCATGCTAACTAACATATGACTTTATCCATTTAATGTCAATATAGAAAGCAGATCGTGTGAAACTTGTCTCCCTTTTCTTCGACAAGGAGGATGAGGCCAACACATATTATAACGCTACCCAAACCGCCTATTCTTGCCATGCTCAGAACGCCAAAATTTCTTTACAAGATAAGAACAAGAAATCTATTGCTTGGGTTGCGTATGATGGGAGTGCATATAACATAATTGCCGATAGCTATCACATGAATCTTACCCAAGATGCAGGTACGCTCTCATATTGTATAACTAAGTCTCCCCCATGTATTTCGAGCAGTTCCTTACTCTTCACTGCCTTGATGACACGATCTCTATTCTCTGCTCAGGTGCCCTTCCCTTGACTACCAAGGCGACTTCGTATACCAATCTTAACGACTTCCAGACGGCCGTTTTTAATGTTGATTTCCTAATTGACCTTACTTACTTTGATCCGAATCAGTTGACTTGGAGTAATTGGCTGAAACTGTTTGGATACGTCGAAAATGATGATGACAATACTCCCGATTTCATAAATAAGAAAAGAGTCTATCGTATCGGAGGCTTACAAAATCCAAGTGGACACGAGGATTGGTTTGAAAATGCTGAGGCAATGCCGGATATTGTGTTAAAGGATTTGATTTCGATACAGTATCCATTATACGTAAAAAGCTATAGGCCGACCTGGTTGCTGGATTTTGCTGCCGCTGAGCCACCGACGATCGTCAATGCAACTGATTGTGTCAGCGGACAGAGCCCTGACACTTGTACGATTGGTGCATTTAATGTAGAAGATGATGGTGGTGACGACGGTGACAATAACGGTGATGACGGAAACGACAGTAATGGGTCACATGGCCTTGCTATCGGGTTAGGTGTTGCTGGTGGATTGCTTGCACTAGCTTCGATTAGTGCTGGTGCATTTATTTTGAGAAAGAAGTATAAGGAGAAATTCTTTGAACTCAAAGAAGAACCGTCTGTGCAATTGACAGAAGTTAATGGAGAGATTAGGCTGACGCAGATTAAGCAGTGAAAACGAACTTTCGTTGTTTGTACATTGATGTACAATGTTACATGTTATTTTCTTTTTAAGTTCCTGTATATGATTCGTGAGTATCAATAAACAAAGTTGTAAACGTTATTGTAACCTATTACTCACTCGCCTATAAGTGGGTCTCACTGTTCAGACTCTTGGTCTTGTTTTTCTTTCTTACCACGTTCTTTCTCTCGAATCTGGTTAACAAGATCTTTCGCAATCTTCTGATGGCAACGTTTCGGTTCTTTGACCAGTAGTCGCAACATCTTACGTTTGTTTGAATCACCTTTACTGACAGATTTTTCACTTTGGTATCTATCATACCTTCTACATAATCGATATACGTGACTAATATCATTCTTTCCGTACTCAACAAATTTCCCATTTGGATCATAATATGTGAGAAACGTGCAAACATCAGGATCGATGGAAACGAAATTATCACCTTAATAATATCACGTCAACCATCATCTTTTCCAACGTACCGAAGTACTGATGGCCTAGTATCAGTTGCACGCGCACACACGAAAGCGTGGCAGTTGCTGTGTGGCAGGGGCGTAGTCTTTTAATCATTCTTGAATATTTGCCATAATACTAATTTTTACCAATTTCAATATGATATATCATACACGATTTTTGCGCATTTATTTATCGACATCATTGATGATTATAAACGCAGAGACTCTATTATCGAGATATGGCAATGGAAATGGAAATAAGGAATCCAAGCAAATAAAGTGATATTGCTCGAACACCTTCCGTCCACCTTTTCAATAGCGCTTCATGCTCACAGTAATATTCTGACGAGTTGCTTTGACTGACGATGGGGAAGTATCTAGTCAAGGCAAAATTTTGTATTCATTGAAACGCAAAATCACCCCTCTTGTAAAATTTCTGTCCTTCCATAGTGAACGTTTGCGATTTGTTCTTTTTGGATTTTTTCTTTAATTGAATTTAAATTTTTCATCTTTTTCCGTTTATCGAGGTTGATATCGTATGCCTTTGGAAATTCTCGAAGTGCCCGATCACGAACCGAGATTTGGTGTATCCTTAACCCATGTATTCTCATGTTGACAATTATTGTTATTAATAACTCGATTTCTCAAGTGTTTTCTGGGATTCTCCTGATTTACCAGTTCCAGGATTCGACTGCATGTCCATCGGTACGTTCCCATCCACCTCTTCAATGTTTCTCTTTCTTGATGGTTGGGATTTTACGCGTCTTCATTTCTCGTCCTCTTAGAAAATGCGGAATGGTCAATCGTTGAATTGTTTGATCGATCAGTTCTGTGTTAAACGCCAGTCAGCTGCCATTACTGTTTACTGAAAAGGACGTCAAATCAATTGTGGTCGATTGGGACTTTGGAGAGGACTTTGATATTGGTCAATATGGTTAGTGTCCAGAGCAAAGCGAAGGACTATTACTGTCTACGCTGTTTCCTAGTATCAATGGTTACATGGTATTATACCATTCATTGACAAAATATAGATTTTGCAGTAAACCGCCTTTTCTTCAAAAGTCTCCGACCACCCGTTAAATTACGAAGGAAATAAAATTTAATAACTGAGTATCGAATGCGTTCGTTCAATCAAAAAAATTCAACACTCATCTGCATAAAAGGTAATGTTGCCGTCTATATATTTTAACTCATACTGTCAATGAATCATCATTGTCGACAATGGTGAAGGAATTAATTATAATGTACCACGCGGTATATATCATTAAAGTTCTCTTCAAAGAAGCACGTTATTAAAAAACGGGCGTCATTTTTTGTTACACGATGCAAATCAACTTCTCATCGACGTGTTTCGATCTCGTGCGACAAACTGATATTTACCGCAGACAATAAATCGTTGACTTTTCATGCGCCTACAAATAAAGGACTGAGCAAACACGTTGTATCTTCTGTATGGTGATAATCGCGTCGATTGGGAAACTGTATAACTGTGGCGTTCGCCAAATTCAGCCCCTGAAATACTTTGTGCCATTGATAATCTGCCGCATTGGAAAATTTATTTCGACTTGTCAAAAATTAAAAAGTTACTTGTAATGTCATCCGGTAAAGAATCCCTCGTTCGCTCATTAGTGTAAATTGCGACAAACGCTTTTAATGATAATAGTAATTAATAGGCGCGGAGTTGCTCAACATTCTATTAATCGGTTCCGGTGGTCGCGAGCACGCGATTGCATGGAGGTTGGCAAAGTCTCCAAGAGTAGAGCATGTATATGTTGCACCTGGTAACAATAATTACTCAAATTTTAGTAGACTGTAAATAAACAAAATTTTCATGACGAACTTATGAAGATTTTAATCTACGCGTAGGTAATGGTGGAACCGCAAGGGGATTATCCAGAGTGTCAAATGTCCCAATCGATACGAATGACTTTACCAAGCTTACAAAGTTTGCTGTTGACAATCACGTAAATTCGATATTTATTCTTTTGTAAATTGATCCATTGTACATGCTGAAACAAACTTTTAAATTATTGTCTTTTGATACAAGATAAATCTCGTTGTCCCCGGACCAGAACAACCAATTGTTGACGGAATCGAAGCGGCGTTTAGAAGAGGTTAGCAACAAGGCCGTATTGCTTTTCTGAATGGCATTGTCTACTAAATGCATCCGAAATATATTGTCTTTTGTTTTCATCCTTTAAAATCATAATTTTCTTAATTTATGTAATTTAGTTGGAATTCCGTGCTTTGCCCCATCAGCAAAAGCGGCAGTAATGGAAGGATCGAAAACGTTTGCAAAAAACTTTATGAAGAAACATAACATACCGACGGCGACTTACGAGGTAAAAACACACAATGAAACCAGTTCTGTAATCAAGTCAATACATTTTTGCTCAAAAGGACTCCTTTATAATATTGAAAGTCTTTTTCAGACTACTCTCAAGCCAAAGAATACCTAGAATCCATTACTCATCGCGTAGTGATTAAAGCATCAGGCCTTGCTGCTGGTAAAGGAGTCCTGATACCGGCAAATAAAGAAGAGGCTTTGAACGCATTGAAGGAAATAATGATAGATCGGGTATTTGGGAATGCTGGTATGGTCCGCGACTTTCTGAGACAGTTGTATATTAGGCCAATAATAAACATCGTTTTCGTATTATTAGGTGATGAAGTGGTAATCGAAGAGTATCTTGAGGGACAAGAACTGAGTATCTTGTCAATTTGTGATGGGTACACTATTGTGTCACTTCCACCTGCTCAGGATCATAAACGCGCTTTTGATGGTGATCAGGTAAGACATTATGATAGTTATATTTTTAATCATTGTTGTTACAAAAATTACTCATCAGTATACGCTCAATTCATTCTATCCGATAGGGACCAAATACTGGAGGTATGGGTTGTTATTGCCCAACTCCTATTGTAACACCGGAACTTCTGACCGAGATTGATACCACCATATTGAAGCCAACTCTAACAGGGATGCGACATGATGGTACTTGCTCCCTTAACAATTTTCTTTTTCCTCATTGGCAATACCTTATTTACTACAATACCTCTCAATTCAGGATTCCCGTTTGTCGGAATACTCTTCACTGGCCTGATGATCACCAATTCAGGACCAAAAGTACTTGAATACAACGTTAGGTTCGGTGACCCTGAAACAGAAACTGTCCTTCCTCTGCTCAGTGATGAATCAGATCTAGCCGAAATTATGATGGTAAACCTCAAAACTAGTTGGAGATTTAGTAGGTAAAGTATATTATTAATTTTTAATGTCCATGTAGGCTTGTGTTGAAAGGAGATTAGACTCAGTTCAGATAGCTATAAAGCCAGGGTACGCTGTTACAGTCATTATCGCGTCCGGAGGATATCCCGGTCCATATTCAAAAGGAAAAGAGATTACTTTTAATAACCTCTCTTCTGGTATGTATATTGAGCTTACCACCATCTTTGAATACTTCATCGAATATGCATTTTTATGTACATTTTATATCCTAGATGCATTAATATTTCATGCGGGCACGAGTATAAACGAAGATAACATACTCTCAACTTCCGGTGGTCGCGTATTGGCCGTATCGGCTGTTGCTCCCACATTAGAAGAAGCAGTTGCCAAGGCGTATCAGAGCGTAGGATTAATTCACTTTGATTCGATGTATTATCGAAAGGATATAGCTCACCGGTGATTATCATTGCTGTCTATACTCTTTGTAAAATTACCTTTTTTTTGACAGTTAAATTTTACCCTTCTAGCTCTTTGTCAACACCTAAATCTCATAACACTTATGCATCAGCTGGTGTCTCCATTGATGCCGGTAATTTGCTCGTAGAGAAGATAAAACCGCTTGTAAAAACCACTCGTCGACCAGGAGCTGAAGCAGATATTGGTGGATTTGGGGGATTATTTGATCTTAAACCACTGCAATACAGTGACCCGCTGTTGGTCGCTGCCACTGACGGTGTTGGGACCAAGTTGAAGATTGCCCAGGCGACTAATAGACACGAGACGATAGGTAAAGATTCGACGTGGTAGATTTTCGTCTGTCCCACCCTTTTTTAATTGTCTAATGTGTTATATTAGGTGTCGATCTTGTTGCAATGAATGTGAACGACTTGATCGTGCAAGGCGCCGAGCCGTTGTTCTTTTTAGATTACTACGCATGTGGAAAACTACAGGTGAACGTCGCAACTGACGTTGTCAGCGGGATCGTTGATGGATGTAAAGAAGCCGGTTGCGCTTTAATTGGCGGTGAGACTGCCGAGATGCCGGGACTTTATAAAACGGGTAATATGACTAGCTTGAACGCTAATGCTCCACGTGCAATTTCAAAAAATGGTTTCCCTCATAACGACAGCTAATTTCTTTTCGCGTAACCGGTCGCAAATTCAGACGAATACGATTTAGCCGGATTTTGTGTTGGAGTAGTAGAACGCAATTTAATCCTCCCTCGTCTATCTTCGATAAAACCTGGTGATACTCTTCTTGGTCTTGCATCTTCCGGATTGCATTCAAATGGCTTCTCACTGGTTCGGAAAATAATCGATTCTAATAATCTCACATATGCCTCGCCTTGTCCGTGGGATACGTCAATTACTCTTGGTCAGGCATTGCTTGTACCAACCAGAATATACGTCAAGCAGGTTATGAATATTGTGAAGGGAGCTACAGTTAAAGGTTTATCTCACATCACCGGCGGTGGGTTTTATGATAACATCCCAAGGATTCTGCCCGATGACGTTGGCGTCGTGATTAATGCAAGACAGTGGGAAGTTCCCACAGTCTTTAAATGGCTTGCGCGTGTTGGTAATATTCAACCAGGTGAGTGTTTAAGTGAGAGTTATACTTAACAGATTTGCTTTTGCTCTTTTGTTATTTATATTATTTGACATCTTGTAATGCTTCCTGTATTTCTGCGTATTTTGGCATTCTGCGTGCAACCAGATGAATTGCTCAGAACATTTAACTGTGGAATTGGCATGGTTATTATAGTCCCAACGGATGCAGTTGACAACATCACTCATCAATTGCAAGGTCCTAACTGGGCTACAGTATTCAATATTGGGAGGGTTGTAAGCAAGCAGGACATTGAAGGAAATTCTGTTGTTATAGAGGAGAAGGAAGCTTTGTCTTGAAAGCTATGCAATCCTGATTACAAATAAAGCATGTACTTTAGAATAATACATAATACAATGTGAACGAAAGCGTGTCAGAGTATGCGGTGGCAATGCTACGTCTTTACCGATGCTTAATCCCCGCTTGATTTTTTTTAAAAAGTAATAAAATTTTCAGTTTTATTAATGATTTCTAACTAACTAATTGCTATGGCTTAGTCAATCCTTATCTCAAGGAATAAGTGGGTACAGTTCAAAGGCGTGTGAAGTACATGGACAGCCATTACGGTGGTTTTTATAACCGGCGAATGCATGTTCGCATCTTTTGTCTGCGGGCATGCCTAAATGAAAGTAGCAGGCCATTCAAGGCTGTATATTCTGCCTGTCTTTTGAAAGCGTTTCGAGACGAATCAACAATAAAAAGCCCATCCGATTTCAATTAGCGCGACTCCTAGTATTCCCATGCAGGCGACTAGGAAAGACAATAATGGTACGAGTTCCACATGGGGTGTCAAAAGTCAGTTCTCTCTTTGGAAATGATGGATCAATGCCGAGCTTGATATGAGAAGAAAGCCTCCAATAGTAGAAATTGTCACTTCGGAAGCAGAGGGACAGAGGTTTACTGCAAAGAATGGGGCCGTTAGCGGAGATGATTAAATCATGAGTCCACAGACATGCTTTCTTTTTTCAGGAAGAGGAGGAAGAACATAAATTGAAATGTGACATTTGTACGATTAAATAACGGATATCTTTTAAATTTCAGAAGACTGTTAAGAATAAACTAAATAATTAGAGGTATGTAAATTTTTCTAAATAATTTTATCCTCTAATTTTTGATAAATTATTAACTATGATATTAAAATTTATATGCCCCTTGAATCTCGCGTTTACGGAGAGATTAAAATATTCACTGGATTAGCTTCAATAGAGTTTTAGATACCGCCCAGTAATTGTCACTTTTCAAAGAGTGTTCGCTATCTGTACCACTCATCTGATTGCTAGAGTTCACAATTAAGCAACATGTTGTCAATTAACCGAGTTCCCGCAATGTAAATTGCACCAGATAATATAGCACCATCTTCTCCTACGCTCTCCAATTCTTCCAAAGTTCTCGGATGTGCCAATGAGAAATAATCCAACTTGACATCTTTCGTTTCTGACTCCGACTCAACAACTTCCTGCGCTTTTGCGATAATTCTCTTACTATCCCTGATGCCGTCATTTTCAAACGCTTGTTTTCCTTTGCTCAAGGCTCTATATAACACATTTGCAAACTGCCTATGTTCAGGGGTCAGGTATCGGTTTCGAGAACTCATTGCCAGTCCGTCATATTCACGAACAGTCTCTCCGACGTGAAATGAGATAGGATAGTGTAGATCACTAATTACAGACCGAAGGACAACACACTGTTGCGCATCCTTCTGACCGAAGAATGCGTGTGTCGGTTGAACTATATTAAAGAGCTTACAGACCACTGTGGCGACACCCCGGAAAAATCCTGGCCGTGTTTGACCTTCCATCTACGATAATAGAGGCAAGTAAGGACGTGAATATGCGTAAGAATGTAGCGTCGAACATGGTTAGTTTACCTGATGCGATCTACCCTTGACCTCTACAAACGTTCCCTGCTGTTTCTCCACGTCCAATGGAATACCATTGGGGTAAATGTCTTTGACTGTTGGAAGAAACACGGCATCTACACTATTTGTAGCCTCTAGCAGCTCGAGATCTTTTTCTAACATTCGCGGATATTTGTCTAAATCTTCATGTGGTGCAAATTGAGCTGGGTTTACGAATATCGACACTGCCACTGTATCACATATACCAGCCGCTTGTTTTGCTGTGTGATAAGGTACATGTTAATAACGACGTGCTTGACTCAATTCATTGAGATTCTTTCCATCTTAATTTACCAAGACTTAAATGTCCTTCGTGCAGTCCACCCATCGTCGGAACAAATCCCAACGTCCTGCCCTCTGTCGCAAGCTTCTGCCTCCATTCACGTAATGATGGTATCGTTTTGAATATCGTTATTGTTTTCTTGTCTTTAAATATAGTCTATGACACGTTAATAATACTTGCAGGTTTAATGCCAGCGATACATTAGAAACTTTAGTAGAATTCTTGTAATACCTTGCAGCGTAGCGGCCGAGGTAGAAAATGGCCGGGCACTTTGCCTCCTCGTAAGAGCGTATGTGTTAAAAGTCGAAAGCGCTAATTTCTCCAAAACTTTACGCATTTGTAAAATTATCAAGAAATATCGATCTCATCTGTGCGATCTTTATGAAATTTCTGTGTTCACACAGCATTAGTTTATTGTTCGTCCCACTTTGTCTTCATGTTATAGCAAACTAGTAATTGTTCGAGAAGTAATCATACGATATGATATGATCGATACTTCATAATCTCGCCGAATTCTGCTCCTGCGACAGAAGTCACGTTCTACGAGTACACCACGCGAAAATTTTATTCCATGTGACATTATCAGTTATTGATTTAGATGAGATCCATTTGTGAAGGCTGTCTTGATGTATTTTCTTTATTTTTTTCTTACGGGATTATGCGACAGAAACGAGCAAAGCAGTACAAACGGCATATGACTCTATACCATATTTCATTTGGTTTTAGGGAACCATATCAAGTTATATGTTAGCGTTGTTCTGTTACTAGTTCGATACTATTGTCTTTGGAACGATTAAAATAATATACTGTTTCACCTTGGTAGTTGATAGCTCGTTCCTCTTGACTGCTGCCACACATAAAATTGATATCAAAACCCTACTGCCAAAGGTTATGCAAGGAACGATTAAACACAGTACGTTGATGACTGCACTCGCTTTGATATACTATTCTATCTCTAACGTTTCATTTTTTCACAGTGTACACATTATGTGTATTTCATGAACTAAAATCTAGTGACCAAAACTTTGTTCCTGAACTGTTAATTGAAGGTTTCGAACGCCGCAAGTGTCCTCATAGGAAGGACCCCGTTTCCAGCGATGAATGCTTGGCATCTATAATAGGTACTTTTTGCAACCCATTGTGCAAGCATTTCTGATCAAGAGATAACGTTGGTTGTATACAAATTCTTCTAAGGTAGTGAAAACCAACATCGATACTGTATCGCGACCCAAAACCGAAATCTCCGTGAGCAATTACGCGCCATACCAGGGGTTCCATTGATATATATGAACCGGACGGTATTAATTCTTGAACCACCTTCTAATGTCACTCTTGAAAAAGCGAGAAAGGTCGGTGAGCGATTTTTGATGTCGAATTGTTTTGATCTACAAAACAATTGTTTATACAGCTATATTAGACATGTTTTTTTGATCCATATTATTTCCACACTTGATTACAGATTGAACGCCTAAAAACGCTTCCTTCTCAGATGGAAATCTCGTTCCTCAACAAAACAAACCCAGATGCAACTAAAAGCGATCAGCTACCAATAAAACGTAAACGTAAGCGTCCAAAAGGACCAAATCCACTTAGTTGTAAGAAAAAAAAGAAAAAAGAGATTCCTCCGCCAAAAAAGAAACGCAAAAAGGAACCTAAGAATGAGGAAAGTGGTGAACGTGAGGATAACAGAACAAGTGAGCCAGCTCCGAAAATTATTGAAGAAAGTCGCAATCAGCGGTCTGAAAGTTAAGTTATTTTAAACGTGTGATGAGAGCTTGTCTCTCGTGAAAACCCAGAAAGACCAAACCATTCCACTTCATAATCTACTATTCTTAAGCTTTTGTGTTGCCCTTGTGGCAGTAGCCTAGTCCGCTTCTTGTTTCTGCCGGTGATAGGAAACTGGCACGAGTTTTCAAGGAGGCTTGCTTTTCGCTTTGCACTGGATCGAGCTTGTGGTTGTATAGTTCCAAGAGGGCAAATGGACCGAGTAACATTATTACCAAAAGTCAAAATGCGTCGATTGCGCGCAGTGTTACAAGCCAAAAGCAATCTAAAATCGATTCATTTTTTTATGTTTATTTTCTGTTAATAAAACATTATTTATGAAAGCTTCAGTATGCCGAATGTACTTTAAGATAGAAAGAGGATATCTTCTCGCTTTACCGAATTTCCGTTGTAACGAATCATAGATGTCTACCCGCGGTTTCGGTATAATGGGGTTTGACTGTATACTCTCGCTATTACTATATGGGAAAACAAGCGAGCGAGCTATATGGATAATATGGTAATAGCCCATTCTCACTAATGCCATTTACTATTCGCTTCCTGTAGTGCTTGGCCTTTTCCAAGCGCGTTGTTAATTCGCACACCAGGTTTTCCGATTTTTGTATTGCAGATGCTTTACTCTCAAGTAAAAAGAATTCAAGCATATAATTACTTTTATTATTACCAACAAAAATAAGCAAATACGCTGTCATGAATAAATTACACCATATTGGACGCTATTACTTTTGAGCCTGTGCAGTCTCGACACTGGCACGAAGCTTGGATATAGTGTCCGCAGGATTAGGAGACCCAAAGATCGAAGTTCCAGCAACGATCACGTTGGCTCCAGCATTAGCTGCAATATCTATATTGTCAAGTCCTAAACCACCATCAACTTCGATATCGAGATTAGGGAATTTCTCGCGAAGCACTTTAACCTTGTAAGCGGAATAAGTGAATAAATATTAAATCATCAGATCTTTATATAGATGGCGTGGTTTTGCAATTAACTACCTTCTCGATACACTTTTCCATGAATTTCTGTCCACCGAAACCTGGCTCAACTGTCATAACTAGGCACATATCCATCACGTCAGCTATTGGGAACACGGTCTCTATAGGTGTTTTCGGCTTGACAGCAACACCTGCCCTCATGCCGTGTTCGTGAATCTTATCGATAAGGGCCTTTGAATCTTCTCCTATGTCAAGAAATGATATAAATTTACGGAATACCCTCATAATCAACAGTTTTAATATTTCATACCTGCTGCCTCAATATGGAATGTGTACATTGAGGCACCAGCTTTTGCAAAGTCTTCGACCCACTACCATATGGAAAATGTTCAATATTAGTTTAACTAGATTGAGATTGATTTCAAATCATCTCGGTTTACCTTGTCAGGATCGGTAACCATCAAGTGGCAATCTGTTAAAACATGAATGTAGATGTAGTCTGACATAACGAATAGTTTGCACGTTAAGACGGTTGAACTTACCAAGAAATGTATCAACATGCTTCCTGACGGATTTGATGATTGGCGCTCCAATTGTGATATTAGGGACGAAATGGCTAGAATTGGTGAAGATTACATTACTCAATCTTCTATCATGCTTAAATTATAAGGTAACTTACCCATCCATTACATCTGCAAGAACGTGTCCTTATTAGTCCATATCCATCACTTTTTGTAATATAGATTGTCTCTCACTCACCCATATGTAGCCAATCTGCGCCATCTTCAACCATGCGCTTGCACTCTACAGCAAGTTGTGAAAAATCACTTGAGAGAATTGAAGGAGCAATTTTGGCGCTTGGCATTTTAAGTTTTTGTAATGTCTGCGCTGAAAACGTTTGCCTTACTATCCGAGCTCATTAATAAATTGAGCCTGTCGATTATATCAACGTGACATGAGATCGACAATTACTCTTCAGAAATTGGTTACAATCTTCAACCAGTTGAAATATTGTGTCGCAAACAGATTATTGCGCTCATATGCAACAAAACCAGACAAAATGAACATTCTGTTTTGTGACATAAATGAGAGGCTGATTATGATGTGGCTGTAAAATTGATCAGTGTGACTGATGACGTTTTGAAAAGTAATAGACTTGTTAATTTTAATGCTCACTTTATCATACCAGAATGTGAGGAATATAAATCATAATGAGATAAATATAGGATTACCTCTATATATAAAATATTAATATGAAACTAAATTTACATTAAATCCACTATGGAACCCAAGAATTACAGCACTATTAGAAGCATTCTTAAAAGAGCTCAAGGAGAAAAAATTGCTCCCTATGTTTTTAAAATCAATGATACCCAAACTCTCCAGCAATATCTAGATCAAGAAAAAATTACTTATGAAATTTATCAAGAGGGACGGAAATTTATAATTACTAAACGA